>JAODAL010034231.1:0-44524 GCA_025379985.1 Phyllomedusa bahiana | reverse complement strand
CAGTGATCAATTAACACACGGGGGAAAGGGAAAAAGACACAGTTCACATGGTAATAAAAATACAAAGATTTATGTTAAAAACCCGGTTTCGTCGCCGGGGGCCGGCGCCAGAACTCGAAGCGGGGGGGTCTGTCGGACATGCCAGACATGTATACGGGTTTTTAAAAGGTTTTTTTGGCACCTTTTAAACCCTGGGGTGCTACAAATTGTGGATTAAAATTTTAACTGCAAGGGGGGCTATATAAACAAAGGGGGACTGGGCCAAAATTAAAAAAAGAAACCTATCTGAAATGTATACTGATAAAAAAGTGGAGTTTTGCACCTAAAAAATAGCCCTGCAGTTCTAGAAAAGATTTTTCCCAAATAAAAAGGCAATGCAATGTCTAAAAAAAATTTTGGCTGTAAAATACCCATATCCTTTATAAGTTGTCTGTGTTCGCCCGGGCCCCCCCCCCCCCCCTCCCGTACTTTCAGGGGAGACCCCTTTTAAAAATTTCTCTGCCTAATACCAAAAATTGAAATCTTGATCTAACAAACTTCAAAGGATTCAGCTAAATAGAGCTGTCTCTGTGAAAAAATAGAAAAATTTCCCTGAGCTTTTGGCAGAGGCAGAGCGCACGCCCCTACTGCTTGGGGCGCTGACAACAGATCAAACGGGAAGGGGCTTTTTTATGTAAAACGAGGTCTGTTTTTTTTCCACCCAAATCGCAACCTTTTCCATCCCAGTCATGACTTCGAACGCACATCTCACCCTGTCTTTTCGTAAGCTGATTTGCGGCCACCAAAAGGGCGGGAAGCGCAAAAAAAGGGGGGATTTTTAATAGATTATGCACAGTTTTTAAACCAAAAATTATCGCGGGTGACGCAAAATCCATAACGTAAATCCCGTGCCGATTTCAATTTGTCGATTAAAAATCGTCAACCTAGTTACAAAGGGGTTGACTGACATTGGTTGCCTCTTATGTTCCGAAATGTGCTTGAGTTGTGGGGGCATTCATTCCCAGTTCCACAGGACATTGTTTAAAATGAAGCGTTTTCAGTGGTGAGTAGACAAAGTATGTGCACTTCTTTGCCTTTCTGTGACTCTTCCAGTCTCTCTGTATTTCTGTTGCAACCTGCTGATGACACTCTGACACTCTAAGCTCAGTGGCCACTTCCGCAGGGGGACATCCTGCTTGAAGCCTATCAATGGCGAGGAACTGTTGATCAATTCTAAGGTGTTTCTTGGGCCATGATTCAAAATGGGGAAAATGATAAGGGGGACTGGTAAATCCCAATTTTCTCCTAAAGTATTTTCAAAGAAACACCTGTTGGGAGTTTTGCCATTAAGCTACGTGTTAGAGATCAGCAATTTATGCAAAAATTTATGAAACTTTGAACAGTTGGACAGCATTCCATAAAACCCCACAAAACATATACTTACACAGTACCATCCTGGGGAATCAGCAAGCGAACCACACCCCCCAGCTCACCTGAGCCTTCTGACTTACATTAGCAAGGTAAACCCGGCCTGGATATGTGGGAATGGCCTCCCACCCAACTCTACAGCCATTCCTGAAATACCAGCCTGTTCTTAGCATTACCGACCCTAAACTGCTGACATTCCCCACCGAGTCTGTGAATCTCAGTGGCAAATATTTCATAGGTCTCTTGCTGTATGACATTCAGTGGCAGTGGAATACGACTGGCTGAGATCACTCTCCCTGCTGTTTGTTTTGTGGGTTTTATATATTATATATAATATATATTTATTAATATATATATATTATAATATTACAATAAAATTATATATACAAAAATAAATTATACAAAGAACTTTACGCGTTTTTGCGGGGTTCCCGAGGAAGCGAGGGTATACCCCCCGAAACCGTAAAGTTCTTTGCTTTTAGTCTTTTTTTTAAAAAGCTTGTGGTAAAACCCATAGTGTTTTATTAATAAAAGGGCAAAATAATTTTTTGTTCCCCAAAGGGGCTTTGGACTTTTTGGCAAGTGCGCGGATTCCGCCTTATTCGCCTCGGCTTTTTACAATATATAATATATATATCACATTTTTTTAAAAATTTATTTATCTTTTCATGGGCCAAAAATGACAATATAAAAGCTTTATCACAACAATGAAATTTAGGGAATTGTTTTCTTAGCAAAAGTGTGAAAATACAGACAAAAGGACAGCAAGAATCAGGAAAAAGAAAAGAAGGAAAAATATCAGTTCAGAGAGGGAGAGTGTCACCAGCAGTGAGCAAGAGAGAGTAATTCAGGGCATGTATGTTGTGTGCGAGAGTTACAGGGAAGCCCTTGCTACCAATGTCTGGAAGAGCCTAGGGTTCCTGAGCTAAGCCTAGTACTGACAATCAGTCAGGAAGATTGAACTGTGAGGGGGTGGACTAGAGAGGCTTCCTCTGAGAGTTGGAGCGAGGTATACTGCAGGCAAAGGACTAGTGGAAAAACAGGTTGAACTTCTCAATGAGTTACATGGAAGTCTGGAACCATACACTGTTAACTGTAGAGCCATGAGTAAAGCCAGTTGTCTATCTAGGTGCTTCAGTCCTGGGACAATACACCTTGCCCTCCACTGCCATGCATCTTAATAAGGAAATGAAGACTAGAAACTAAAATTTAGTGCAGATATTTTTTTCCTAATCAATGTTAACACTAAAATACTTGGTTAGACATATTCTGGAACATCAATAAACGTCACTTCAGCACAATAATTAGATTTAAAACTGACCTCACCCATTTTTTCTTCATTCTCCCCGTAAAATTTACAAATTTACAACTTTAGCCACCTACCCTTAGAAAAAAACTTACTTTTCACAAACCCAGGTCGAGCCTTTGCCTATTTTAAAAACCAATTTTATGCCTTTGCCCCTTTGTTCCTGAACCCCTACAGCCTTTTTTAAAAAGTGTTTTACCAAGAAGTAAAAACTGCTATACTGGCCTCTTGCAACAAGGTGACCATTCATGTGAATGAGGTAAAATCCCTTTTGGGGAGCTCGCTGGTATCCCAAGGATCTAAAAAAACTTAAGATCGGGAGGGGAAATTGGTTTTTTCCCACTATCAACCACGTCATCAACTGAATACATATAGCCGAAAAAAACATTCACAAAGGGCAGTGGCACAAAAATATAACTTCCTGCATTCACACTGCCACAGATTTTACTGATCTTTTACGTATTTATATGTAATAATTGGAAGACTGTTTTTTAAACATAAAATTTGTTTTTATTTCAGCTCCACCCATTAGGAAGTCTTAAAATTTAAAAATGATCCGGGAAAAACCTTTTTTTTTTTTCCCCCCTAATGTCCAGGGATTTTTGTTTCTATTGCATTTGTCTTTTCCCCCCCTGCCCTTTTGAAACCCGTTTGCATTTTTTTCCCTTACAACGATGAGACCCCGTTTTTTTTTGGAACAAAATTATTTTTATTGGATATTCAATCTTTAATGTCTGGAAAAAAAAAGGGGAAAAAATTTTTTTTGGGTGTAATTTTTATGGAGTTCAATATAAATGACGTACTTTTTAAATTCTGCAGTTCGGGTACAATTTCAGTGATATAAAAAAATTTTGACATTTTTTTCTATTTTTTATTTTGTTTTTCTATTTTTTTAATTTGCATATTTTCTGGGACCAATAACTTTTTTTATTTTTTTTCTAGGGGTTAATTATGGTTTTTTTGAGGTGAATGTAATTTTTATTTGATGCATTTTAGGATACATGCAATTTTCTTGATTAATACAATATTTTGGCAATGAGAAAACAATAAAAACCCCACAATTTTGATTTTTTTTTTTTTTTTAATGGGTTTTGAAACAGAATAGAAAAAAAAAAAAAAAAAAAAACATCCACAAAACCCCTTTGGGGGAATATTAACCCTTACAAAAGGGGGGGGCCCAGATAGCAAACCCCCAAAAATTACAAAAGGTTTTGGTAAATCATTGCACACTTAAAAAAACCTGAGCCCCCATGAAAGGCTGAAATTAAATTAGCCTTACGGACACAACTCGGCTTAAATTTTCTTGCAGATTTTCGGAAAAAAGTCTCCTGGGAAAAATTTTACAGTTTTTAAAAAGACAGGGTGATTTACATTGGAACACCTCACCCCGGGGGCCCCCGTTTTACCAATTTCAGACATAGTGGGCGGTTTCTAAAATTTTTTGTCCTTCCCCATGAAAAACAGGACTGAGAAAACTTGGGGAAGGGTAGGTTTTCCGCTTATTAGTTTTTATATGCTCCCAAAATTATAGGGAAAAAACCCAAAAGTTTCTGTGGCGGGAACCCATTCAAACATTGAGAGACCAAAAGGCTGTTGAGAAGTTCAAAAATGCTCTCCTCTCCCCCCTGGTGCTCTAGGCCTACTAGATTACCCAAACCCCTTCCCTTTTTTTGGGCCTTAAAGTCAAAGGAAAAAAAAAAAACCCCTGGGGGTGCTCAATCCCCAATAGATAGCTAGCTGCGGGGGGCCCCATTAGACCCTTTTGTAAAGCAGTTTTTGGAGAGAGAATACTTGCATCCCCCTTTGAGCCATAGGGGCTGTTGCATTGTCTTTAGAAAAAACCTTTCCTTTTTTTGGGGCACTTTTTTTGAATGCCCCGGGGTTCCTCTTTCTGTTATGACTCCCTGAATTGTAAAATTTACTCACGGGCCCCAATTCGCTAGGGGGGGAGCCTGTTCTCCTCCAGCCTATTTCACTTTAAACATCCCCCCCTGAAACGGGTGTTTTTAAAGGGAAACCCCTTGTTTTTTGTTGCACATAGGTTCTGGGGAGAGGGGGTTTTAGTGAGCCCAAAGGGGGCCTTTTGACAGACTTAGGGGGGGAGACCATAACATGCCGCGCCCGGGGTTTTTAAAGGGGAAAGGAAAGTTAAAAAATTTAAAAATTTTGAAACCCAGACTTATTTTTCTTGCAACATGTGAGTTTCTGAAGGAAAAAAAGGGTTTACATATTTCCCGATTATTTTTTTGTAAAAGTTTTTTGTTGTTAAACTTTTAGAAAACGACTATGAAAAAGGGAGGATTACTGTTTTTTATTGGAGAATCCTATTCTAAAAGTAAAAAGCTTTGTGAAAAAATTAAACACTTCCCTTAAAAAATTTAGAAAACTTTTGTTTTTACTTAAAAACTTTTTTAAACTTTGTTTTCCAAATTTGCTTTTCCTGAAAAAAAAAAGGCCCCGAGGAAGGGTTTTGGGGTGCACCCAGATTTCAGATGGTCTATGGACAGTGAAGGAAACCAGGGGACCCAAAAAAATTTTCCCGGGAACAATCCCCCCTGCTGAAGCTACCCATTGGGGGAAAGACAGCGATGCAAAATTTTGGGTCTCCACACACTGGTGGGGCAAAAGGGTTTTTTCATTTGCAAAAGCGGAATTTCTCCCCTCCCGATGTACCCCCACGAGGGGCGGGGTGGACATGAAGTTTTCCCTTCACACCTCCCAAAAACCCCAAGGGCCCTTTCCAAACCCTTTCAGGTAGAAACTCCAAAAGGGTGGGGAAGATTTTTGAAATTGGTTTTGGGTTTGTTTTAAATTTTTTTTCGGTCCCCTTTAGGGGGCTTCAAGTAATCAGAGATTTTCTTACACTAAACTGGAAATGTATTAACACCTTTTTAGGGCTAAGATTAAATAAACAGAATTATTTTTTGTCGACCCCCAAGATATTTCCCAAAATTTGTTAAAAAGAGACTGATATGGGGGGCCCAGATTTTTTTTTCCTCTTTTTTTTTGGGAAAACTACATACCACCCCCAGGGGGGTACTTCAACTTTCCCCTTAAAATGAAATTTTTTTGGGAAAATTGCCTAATCTCTAAATCTCACCTCCAGGGGACTGCACATTCATTTTTTAAAAACTTTAATGTGGACTATGTGCTAAAAACTACAAAAAAAATTTAAAAGGAAATTTTGCATCATCAATGGGGGCTGAAACCCTGCCCCTTTAACCCCTTGCCTTTTAACAAACGTCAAACCGGGAGATAATGTTATAAACGCAAATTTTTACGTTCGGGTTCTTTTTCAAAAAGGGTTGGGCCCGGTCCATTTAAATTTTCCCTGATGCCCATTTCCTTAAAGGGGTTAAAGGGTCGAAGGAAGGGGAACGTGGACCATGCGTCACACTAAAAAAAGTTTTTTTAACCCCCATCGAGCCCGGAAGCAATACCACTGTGCTGTTTACTATGCTTCCCCCTCCTGTAAACCCGGGGACATTGAAAAAGGAAATCCTGACCCTTACCGCCCCAGCCGGGGGGTTTTTGCCTTTAAGCCACCCACCAAAAAGACGCAGCTGGGAAAATCAAAGTGTTACCCCCCCCATCGCGGAAGAAAAGAAGTTTCGATATGCCCCTCTGTAAAATTTAAATTTATTTGGCCCAATAAACCCACACAAGACTTTGGGGATAGGGGGGGAGGATGGTTGGTTTTTGTTTTTTATTGTTCCCTTTTTCAAGGAATTCACGGGCTCTGCATCGCCGAAGAATTACTATCCCAAAATTGGAAGGAAATGCCCACAGGTAAAGAGTGAGGAGAAAACGACTTTTCCCGGGAAACCCAAAAAGAAACAATCTGTCATATATAATTGCTTGAAAGTTCTTGCAAACCTAAGGGAATATGAGGCTAGGGGGGCAAAAAATGGTTTTTAGGGTCAAATAGATTCTTAAGAGGGTTTTTTTTAAACAAAATTTTAATAAACCCATTTCCCATAAAAAGGAAAATAAGTTATTTAAAATTTTGCCAAACCAAACCCAAAAACGAAACGGGTTTTAAAAGGGGATTGGGGATATTTTTACACATTCACCATATAAACCCAAAATTCTATCCATTAAAAGGCTAAAACCTGTTCCCTAGAAAACTCTTTTGGGTAAAATGAAAACTTACACTTTCCCAAAAAATTTTTCTAGCTTATCAGGGTTTGATAAACACGATTTTCCCTTTTTTCCCATAGTAGGAGGGGGCATCACCCCCTTTGGGTGGGTTTGTTTGTACGTGCCTTTACAACATTTAAACCCAAAAATTTTTCTTATCCATATGGGGTGGGTTTTAACTCCTCTTAGAAAGTAAAAGGGGGGAACACCACAAATGCAGAGTTTGGGTACATTCCCCTGATTTGGACACTTTAGAAAAAGTATTTTTTCACAAAAAGGGTTTTTTCTTACATTAAAAGTTCTTTCCCCTAGACAATAAAATTTTTATTTTTTTCAAAAGCATTCACTAATTTTTGGGGGGTGACCACATTGTTTTTTAAGACAAATTTTTTCCCCTTTTGCACATTTTTTCTTTCCAGACAGGGAATAATAAAAAGAAGGGCGGGTTTCCCCAAACCTTTATTTAAATTTTAAAACCGGGAAATCAGCATACATCAAAAGGGAAAACAAAAAACCACACAAAAAAATGAAAAGTAAGGATCATTGACAAAAATTAAATTATTTAGATTTTTTATGCCAAATTTAAAATTCAAGGTTCACAGTATAGAAATAGATTTTTACATGGGTTTCAGGGGAAGCAAAATGGAAAGGGCCCCATTTAAAAGGGGGGGCTCCTGCTTAAACCCCCTCAATTGGTTTTAGTGGGATCCTGGTGGGTTTAGGGAAAGCCCACAAACATCAAACCCAAAATTTTTTTTATTTGCCTCATCATCTTTGGGTCTTTATCAAAGGTTTTGTTTATTCTGAGAAAAAATTTTTAAAGGGGCCCAAAGGGTTTTCCAAAAAGGGCAAAATGTCATAATATTAACATTGATAATTGCGGGGGAAAACCCAAAAAAAACAGCCCTTCTTGATGAACACAGGGGGAATATGTTTTGGAAAAAAAATAAATTTTTTAAAATTTTCAGAGAGAGGAAAGGGAAAAAGAATTGGGTTTTAAATTTGTAGTTTGGGTAATCAAATTTTAAAAATTTTTGGCTTCCATCCTGTCTTTTTTCAAACTTAAATCTTTTTGTAATATTCTGTATGAATTTTTTGACTAGGATACAAGGCATGTTCTGTTTTCCCCTCACATAAAATATTTGGTTTTAAGAGGAATTTGGGGCTAAACCCTGGATTTGAATTTCCCCGGTCCCTAGCTGCTGCTTTATTTTAAAAGGGTTTTTGATTAGTGTAACTAAGGCAGAGGGCAGGTATTTATTTTTATTTTTTGGGAATGGGGTGTCATGAATTTTTTAAAAATTAAATGGTTTTTTTACAAAGGGGCCGTTTTGGGTTGTTTAAAAAAATTTTTTTGCTAAAACACTTATCTTTTATTGGATTGTAATTTTGCCCACCTTTTCTGTATGATCACGGGCCCATACCCCTTTTAAAAAATCATGTCATCCATAAAAAAGCATTCAAACTTTTGGGAAAAGAATTCCCCAGTGCATTGTTATGTTTTTTAAAAGGGCCGTGGGAGACAGAGAGGGGTTTTTTTAAAAAATTTACACATCAGTGTTCACTGTGCATGATAAATGTTATATTCTGATAGATGTGGACACAGCGATACCAATAATTTGTATCATTTTATTTATTTAATTTTTTTATATTTTTAAAATAGCAAATGGGCTATGTTTTAAACCCTTTTTTCATTTACTTATTTTGATGGTACATGTAGTCCCCTAAGATATTTGACTACTAGGTATCCGAGATTGCTTTTTCACTGTTCTACAATAGTAATATATTGCAGAACAAAATAGGATTATGACCCTTCTATTATACTCTATGGTAGGGTGCACCAGGAGTAGCAACATGGCAGTCAAGCAGGTCTTTATTAGGCTCCCAGCTGCCATGATAACCATTTGGCACCCCATGATGTCATCAAGGTGAGGGTGAGTGATCAGGGAATTAGATACAGTTATACCATGTACAGTTAAGGGGTTACTTCTACAGCAGATTAATTCCTGTAAGTGATACAATGTAATGCAGAGATCACATGATCTGTCAAGAACTATGAGAAAGTGGCACTTTAATTTTCTTTAATAATTAAAGAAACATGGTTTAATAAAATAAGTGTGACTTCTTTCATTGGTATCACACTCTGACAGATGGATACCCCATCTGCAGTTGCATGATTATTAATACAGCTTTTATTCTAGATTGATGTAAAAAGCTGACATTCTATATATTTTCCATATTTCTTCATGACCACTGCAAAGAGACATATTGGCAGTGATTAAGAAATTGTTAAGAAAAAACAACACGTAGAGTATAAAAAGAGGAATGAATTTCTAAAGGGTTTCTTCCATTTCCATGTTGCATAGCAAGAATACAGTGTGAAGGTTTGGCCATAGTATCATGATAGGGATCACCATCATGTCCTCAATAGTCTTACGTAACAGAGCATAGAAAGAGGATGACTATAGTTTACGCTGGTAATGTCTTTAAAACTGGTTTAAAAACCAAAAAATACATGAACCCATATATAGTTGTAATCTTTCTCATTAATATAATGCACAAAACATATCCCCAATATATTTATAATGTATAATATTTTATTCATTTTTTAAGACAACATCTTAAAACAAATCACAATGAAATATAAATGTTTTAAACCACTGATACATTGTCGATAAGTAATCGGAAAGGTTTAAAAATAAATAAGGTGTGATCTCTGTGTCCCTGCATTAAACCAATATTTCAGAAACATTCTCAGTGTTTTTGCAGCATAAATGCTGACTTTGCCTCTTTTAATATATTCATGAAGCCATTTCCATTCAAATGCAATTATAAATTACTGGGAAACTCCTTCCTTTCTATACAAGGGAACAATTTCCACTTAAATTAAAAAGGCTTCTTGACAGACATCAAATTCCCATAATCACAAAGACTTTCTGTCATCAAGCCGCATATAGATGATTGCATTGACTTCATTGGTCTATTTTATTTTAAAAATAATCCAGTATATTTTGTAGAATGTATATTAGCACTTTTAAAAAAACAGATTTAAATTTTGTTTTTTATGAAAAATAAAAAACCAAACAATTGATGCACATCATTTTATGTAGCAAATATGCATACACATTATTGTTACCTACAAAATACTAAGAGGTATAAACATAATTGAATAAATAAGAACAAAAATGTTTCTATTCTGTTCATCTTCTGAATGCTGGTTTGAAATGAGAAATTCTACTTGGCATATCTGCTGTGTTTATTCTAAAAAGTTGACTAGGTTGGGTCTTTAATAATTTAAACTACATCTCAATACATTTATGTTTTACTCCATTCTCTATGCCCTTTTTGGCGAAAAAAAATAAACTTTTTTCATCTAGTTACTTACCCCATAGAGCTTTACAAAAAAAAAGAAAACACATGTTGTACAGGAATGGAATGAAAATTAATATTTCATGTTTTTAATACATAAAAGAGAAAGATATTACTGAGGTATGCCCCTCTTTTAAATGTTTAAAATGGCCCTTAATGGGTGATCAGGGGGGGTTGTCCCCGTCCCTTTTCCTTTAAAAAAGTAGAAAAATAAGGAATGTTTACACGGCGAGTTCAGAACATTTTTGGATACGTTTTTAAATGTATGTTTGGATTTGTGTTTGCTTTCAAAAATTAAAAAAAAGCAAATTTCTGTTCCCAAAACTGATGCTGATGCTTTTTTACATGGTTTTTCATGCGTCTTTTGGATCCCCTTCAAAAAAATTGCCATATCAATTCTTGGGCCCCCTTTTTTGCCGCAGGGACCCTTTTTTAAAATAATGGGTGCGTTTCGCTGCAGCAAAAAAAGCATCCCAAAAACGCCTGCATTTTAAAAGCATGTTTTAATGTGTTTTTCGGAACAAAAATAATATTCCAAAAGGGATTGAATGCCCCCCCCCCTGGGAAATTTCCTTAAGATTCTTCTTTGTACTTTCAATTTTTTTAGTAAAAACACCTCTTTTTTGTTTCAATTTAAAATTTGGTTTTATATTGTGGGGTGGGGTCCCCTTTGGACTGTGCAATTTGGGAAAACCCCGCCTTAAAAAGGAACTTGTCACCCTTTAAAATTCCCATTTTGGCATTGTTGTAGAAACAGGAATTTTCTGAACATTTTTATAGATTTTTTTTGTTTTTCAAAGAATTTTATTAATTTTTTAATTTTTTTATTTAAAAAGTAAATGCTTTTTTTGGGTTTATTGGGGTCCCCGTGGGTTGTCTTAATTTTTCAGCCATAGCGCTGCAAAATTTTCATTTTAAAGCTATCTGCTCGTTTTTCAGCACATTGAAAAATAAAAGGGGTTTTCTAAGCCTGTTCCTTTTGTATTTATTTAAAAAAAACAGCGTTTTTTTCAATTTTCCCAAAACCCCTTAATTTTTGGTTGGATTTCTTTTGGCAAAATTTTGAACAAGGGGGTTTAAATTTAAGGGATTGTTCTGCTGTTGTGGGCAGTAAAAGAAACCCTTCTCTTTCACCGCCAAAAAAAGAAATTTTTCCTTTTAGCATAAATTTATAAAAAAAGGTTAAAATTTCAAGTTTTTTTTGTTGTTGTGTACCGTAAAATACATGCCCTTTTAAAAGTTTAAAAACTGGTTAAATTTTTTGGTTGTCATTTCTTTTGCGCAACTTAAGGGTTTGGGGGTTTAAATTAAAACATTGTTTGCTGTTGGGTCAGTAAAAGAAACGTTCTTTTTCCGAAAGGGGAAAAAAATTTTTTGTAGATAAATTCCCTAAACCCAAGGTTAATTAAAGTTTTTTGTTTTTGTGTACCGTAAATACATGCCATTTTAACACTACAAAGTGGTTTTTTGGTTTGCTCATTTTTGGGGAAATTTAGATCGGGGGTTAAAAAAGCGTTGTTTGTTTTGTGGTCGTAAAAAGAAAAAAAGAATGTTGCTGTAGATAATTCTACCCAAGGTTTTTTAAACCTGTTTGTGCTTTTTTTTTTAAGTAAAAATACACAGTGTTTTTTAAATGGCAATAAAAGTACTTTTTTCCCTCCCATTTGTGGAGGCAATTTTATCAAGGGGTTTCCCAAGTTGTTATGGGTTTATTTGGAATCAAATACAGGGTTTTTATTTTCTATCGTTCTTATCAAACAGTGTCTGTCATTTTAGAAAACGTATGTCAGCAGAGAGGTGGCGACCCTTTACCCCGAGTGGAGTGGCACAAACATTCCTGGAGCAGGCCCAGGGGCAGACAGCAAGGAGACGTCACAGCAGGGGTCACTGGTGAGGCCCCCAATGCCGTTCATTAGCGGCGGGTGTTCAGAAACCAAAAGTTCTTGATTGGTTGTTAGGTATCTACTTCTCCCCGATGACATTGACAACCCAGCAAGAGTCGGGGGGAACGTCGACACAACCCCTTTGTTGGGATGGCCTGGGAGTTATCAGCGCTCCCACCCGTCCAACCGCCTCTGTCCATCCCGGGCCTTTAGCCAGGAAATTTCTATGGGTTTTTTGGCCAGCGCACTATTAGCGAGATGAACAATTTTAGGAGGGGGAGTCAGCAGTATGGGGCGAAGAAAAGGGCCAATATCCTGTTTTGCAGTAGGGGGAAAAATCTAGTGTGGAGATTCCCTTTAAAGAAATACCCCTATCTTATTATTTAAAAAAGTAGATTTATTTTCCCAAAATTTTAGCCCGATTCATAAACGTTTTCGGGCGATGAGACCCTTTATCGACAAATGGCTGTAAATAACATTGAAAACAAGAATCACAATAAGTATCACAATAAATGTCACATCATACAAATACTTTTTCAATATAACCAAAATACTCCATGTATATGTATAGAAAATGAAATATATGTGCAACAAACTATAAAAGAACAAAAAGAAAAAGAAAAAATACAAAAACCAAAATAGCTATAGAAAAACCATGTGATACAATAAAAGACAGTAATAAACATATAATACATCAAAGGTCCACGCAAAAATCTAGCCACCAAGAGAAAATACCTTTTCTTATGGTATATAGTAAGATTGGGCGCCTATATAAAAAGATTAAGATAAATATATGCAATAAGGACAAAGTTATTGTATCCCAATACAGTGCAAATATTAGTCTATGGCACAAGTAAAAGTCCATAGTGACGGGGAGTACAATCACCTATACTTACAGGCAATATTTCGTTCTGAAGACATGCTAAACTTAGCTCATGGAGGAAAGGTTTAGCGGCGCCTCGATCCTCCTCACGCCCAGTGTCCTTAAAAAGACACCGCGCATGCACCTCTGTTATGGCGGATGTACGTCACAAACGGGCAAGCTGAGTCCAGCTTCCGCCCATACTGTGTGAATCGCGCATGCGCGAGTATATGCCGCGATTGCCAGAGGCTGCACAGTGTAGATGTGAAAATAAGGATGTATTATCAAGATAGAAGATGCATCTAACCATTTAATGTTGTAATTAGCACAGGGTGGAGTCTCATTGCAAGTTTATGCATAATGATCTGGTGGCCTTAGATCAAAGACTATTTGTGAATACATTTGTCTCCATAATCTTGACTGAAAAATTCTGTAACCAAAGTATATATTAAAGGTGGCAGAGTCAGTGTGTCACCCCTTGAGGTATAACATCACACAAATATACAACAAATATATACAAAATGTACAATCTCAAAATGTTATATACAAAAAACAAGACATTACTTTGTTGGTATTCATATAACAATATTAGTATCGATAGAACATATACATCATGCTCACCCCAGCCAAGATGTTCAATCTATTAAGAAAAAATTCCCCACAAAACAATGTAATGTCTTGTTATTTGTATATAACATTTTGAGATTGTACATTTTGTATATATTTGTTGTATATTTGTGTGATGTTATACCTCAAGGGGTGACGCACTGACTCTGGCCACCTTTACTATATACTTTTGGCTTACAGAAATGTTTTCAGTCAAGGAGTTATGGAGACAAATGTATTCACATAATAGCCTTTTGATCTTAAGTGCCACCAGATCATTATGCATAAACTTGCAATGAGACTCCATGCTGTGCTAATTACAACATTAAATGGTTAGATGCATCTTCTATCTTGATAATACATCTCTATTTACACATCTACACTGTACAGCCTCTGACGATCGCGGCACTTACTCACGCATGCGCGATTCACACAGTATGGGCGGAAGCTGGACCCAGCTTGCCCGTTTGTGACGTACATCCGCCGTAACAGAGGCGCATGCGCGGTGCCTTTTTTAAGGACGCCGGGCGTGAGGAGGATCGTGGCGCCGCTGCACCTTTCCTCCATGAGCTAAGTTTAGCATGTCTTCAGAACGAAATATTGCCTGTAAGTATAGGTGGTTGTACTCTCTGTCACTATGGACTTTTACTTATGCTATGGATTAATATCTGCACTCCAATGTATTGGGATACAATAACTTTGTCCTTATTGCATATATTTATCTTAATCTTTTTATATAGGCGCCCAATCTTGCTATATACCATAAGAAAAAGTATTTTCTCTTGGTGGTTAGATTTTTGTGTGCACCTTTGATGTATTATATGTTTATTACTGTCTTTTATTGTATCACATGGTTTCTCTACAGCTATTTTGGTTTTTGTAATTTTTTCTTTTGTTCTTTTATAGTTTGTTGCACATATACTTTATTTTCTATACATATACATGTGGAGTATTTTGGTTATATTGAAAAAGTATTTGTATGATGTGACATTTATTGTGATACTTATTGTGATTCTTATTGTGATTCTATGTTATTTACAGCCATTTATCTGATGAAGGTCTCATCTAGGACCGAAAACGTTCATCTGGCTAATAATTCTTGGAATAATAAAGTTTATGTTTTTAATAATATATTGAGTACGGGTATTTACATTATGGAATTGTGATTGTCTTTTACCCGACTTCTAGTGGTATTATTGTTGAGAGGGTGTACAGAGCAACAATATTTTGATTATAGATGTGGAGAGTGGCATGGGAGGTTATGTTGTGAGGGGTCAGCCTCTGCATACCAAGACCGGTGATGAGGACAGCAGTGACGATGAAACACAAATAGATGATGAAGTAGCCGACCACACTTGGGAGCCGGGTGAAGCAAGGGCTTCATCATCACCAGGAGAAGAGGGCGTCAGCTTGCGCGTCAGGCTGCGGCGCAGCCAGCAAGTGGGTTGTGTGGCCGTGAGTCAGCAGGGTAGCAGCAATGTGAGGTCGGGAGCCAAGCAGCCATGGGGTAGAAAACCCGCTTCGTGGGTCCAAGAAAGTAGAGGCACAGGGGCTCAGCGAGGCAGCGTGGTAGTAGTCACTCAGTGCAGAACATTGGCGATAAAATCAGCTACTTGGCGGTGTGGCAGTTCTTTGCTAAGACACCGGAGGAGCCGAATATGGGTATATGTAGAATCTGTGAGCAGAAAGTGAAGCGTGGCCAGGGAGCTAACGTTGGCACCACGGCCCTGCGTCAACACATGCAGCGTCACCATCCGGTGGCCTGGGAGAAACGTGGCTCAGATGTGGTGGTCCCTCCTGCCTCCGCAGCAGCAGCAACGCCCAGTGGCACGCATGCCATTGCAGCCAGTCGAGGCTTCACCACCTCTGCAGAAGGGAGCTGTTTCTCTTTGACATCATCTCCCGGTCCAGATGCTCCTTGCTACTCATGGTGCCAGCAGTCGTTCAGCGAGGCGATTGCAAAGAGACAACAGTATGCGTTCAACCATCCTAAGGTGCAGCAGCTGACCGTTCTCCTGTCCAAGTTGTTGGTGCTACAGTCCCTCCCTTTCCAAATGGTGGACTCTGCGCCATTCAGCGAACTAATGGCTTGTGCCAAGCCGAGATGGAGAGTTCCAAGCCATAATTTCTTTTCCAAAAAGGCAGTACCAGCACTTCATAATTATGTAGAACAGAAGGTGGGCCAGTCCTTGAGCTTATCGGTTTGTTCCAAGGTGCACGGCAGCGCGGACATCTGGAGCTGTAACTACGGTCAGGGCAAGTACATGTCCTTTACAGCCCATTGGATGAATGTGCTTCCTGCCCAGACACACCAACAACTTGGACAGGAGACGCTGCTTTCTCCTCCACGTTGTCAAACTGCGGCTCCTGCGCCAATGTCACACAGGGGAGGAATTGCTCCGCGTCATGCAGCAAGAAATTGATGTGTGGCTTTCTCCGCGCCAACTGCAAATCGAACCATGGTGACAATGGGAGTAACATGGTGTCCGTGCTGCACCGAGTAGGGATGGTCCTTGCGCCCTGCATTTCGCACGTGTTCAATCTGGTTGTGAAAAGGTTCCTGAAGTCTTCCACCGATCTTCTGAACATTCTGAAAATGGCCAGGAAACTGTGCATGCACTTCATCCATTCCTACTAAGCCAGGAACACCCTCCTCGAGTTGCAGCAGCAGAACGGCCTCCCCCAACACATTCTGATATGCGATGTTTCCACCCGTTGGAATTCCAGCCTGCACATGCTGGACCGACTGTATGAACAGAGAAAGGTCATTAACGATATTTTTATGATCCAGCGGGGAAGGAGTACTCCTGTGTAACTTTGATGTAAGCCAGTGGCAGCTCATGCGTGACACCTGCCATTTGCTGAGGCCGTTCGAGGAGGCGACGTTATTTGTCAGTCGCCAGGACTACGGGATGAATAACGTTATTCCACTGCTTCATGTCCTGGAACAGATGCTGAAAAATCTGTTGGGAGGGGACTGGAGACGTGGCGACTACATCTCGCTGCCACATGAGTCTGGTGGGGACTGAACTGGATTAGCAGGAGGAGGAGGACATTGGAGCAGAAGCATTGTCTGGTGAAATGAGTGGATTTTCTACCCAGGTGACAAGACAGGAGGAGCAGGAGCAGCTGGAGGAGGTAGATGGAGATGAGGAAGACGAGGCAGATGACCCGCAAGCACCGTGGCAGTATACAGTGGAGATGAGGCAGGGAGCCCCTCGGAGTCACTTGTGCAGATGGCCCGCAGCATGCTGATTTGCCTGGCTAGTGACAGCCGAATAGTCACCATCCGGCAGAGGGATGACTTATGGCTCTTCACCCTATTGGACCCTCGCTACTGTTCCAAAATGGGAGCCTTTTTCCCAGCTGCTGAGATGGAGGACAAACTCAAATACTATAGGGAAATCCTCCGTAGTCAGTTGGCCGCTGCCTATGTGCGGCATCGTCTGACAGGTCTGACCGGAGGGGTTCTTCAGCACTCACATACTACTGCCGCGGCTGCAGGGGGAAGGTGGGGGGGGGTAGGAGCAGTACCAGCTCCATCAGCAGCACCCAAAGTCTGTAGTCACTGATGAGCAGCTTCCTTCACCCGCCTAGTGATGAGGGCAGTCGCCAGCCGCAGCAGCAGCAGCAGCAGGGCCTGGAGCAGTCCCTGAAAACCCAAAAGGTGGTGGCCTACTTGGACAGCACTTGCCACCCCAGTTAGAAGATCCGCTAACTACTGAGCAGCCAAACTGGATGTGTGGCCGCAACTCGCCGAGTTTGCAGTGGGGGAAGTGTCCTGCCGGCCAGTAGTGTGGCATCAGAGCGGGTGTTCAGTGCGGCGGGGGCCATCATTACCCCAAGGAGAACCCACTTGTCCACAGGAAATGTGGAATGACTGAAGTTTGTCAAGATGAATCAGGCGTGGATCAGCCAGGATTTCCACACACCAATGCCTTAGGCATAAGACTAAATCAGCCATGACTAGTGATGAGCGATTACGTTGACTATCGTCATCGGGTCGATAGTCGATATCGACTATCAATAAGATATCCGATAGTCGATAATAGATTATCGCCGATGACCATTAAAGTCTATGGGAGAGCAACAACACCTTCATTCTTACACCCAAACAGAGATGGAGAAGCTGGAATTAACATCCACAACAGTCAACTGGATACGTGCTACATCTTAGGCAACACACTTAGGTTATAAAAGCCACAGAAAAACACTCACAGACCATTCACTATCCCTTTCTTGCACCACAGCATGACCCTTAAACCTGCATGACCCACAAATTAAAAAGTGCCAGAAGGCAGTATGATTTGAACCATCATTTTACTTGAACTGGATATTGACTATCCTGTCTGGAAGCAGCATGAGCCCCAAAACCTGCATGACACCAGATTAAAAAGTGCTGGAAAAGGAGTCTTTCAAACTACCATTTTAGTTGACTGGACATTGACTATACCTGTCCTGGACCGCAGTATGACCATTAAACTGTCTGACCCACAGATTAAAAAGGCTGCTGGGAAAAGGAGTCTTTCAACCACCATTTTAGTTTCACTGGACATTGACTATACCTGTCCTGGACCGCAGTATGACCATTAAACCTGTCTGACGTACCGATTAAAAGAGCCGTAAAAAGGAGTCTTTGAACTAACATTTTAGTTGAACTGGACATTGACTATACCTGTCCTGGGCCACAGCGTGAGCCCCAACCCTGCATGACCCCCACATTTAAAAAGTGCCGCAAAACGGAGTCTTTGAACCACCATTTTAGTTGAACTGGACATTGACTATATCTGTCCTGTACCGCAGAATGACCATTAAACCTGTCTGACCCCCAAATTAAAAAGTGCCGGAAAAAGGAGTCTTTGAACCACCATTTTCGTTTCACTGGACATTGACTATACCTGTCCTGGACGACAGTATGACAATAAAACCTGTCTGACCCACCTTTAAAAAGTGCCGGAAATAGGAGTCTTTGAACCACCATTTTAGTTTCACTGGACATAGACTATCCCTGTCCTGAGCCACAGCATGAGCCCCAAACCTGCATGATCCCAGATTAAAAAGTGCCGGAAAAAGGAGTCTTTCAACCACCATTTTAGTTTCACTGGACATTGACTATACCTGTCCTGTACCACAGCATGACCCCTAAACCTGTTTGACCCACAGATCACAAAGTAGCACTATGCTATTTTGTACAGTGACTGTCATTTAGTATATTTTTTGGTAACTGACATTTGTTTACAGAATTTATTTAGGGAAGTTGTATTTATAGTTTTACATTATTATCATTTTGCTTTTTTTTCCAAGTGTGATAACATACAACATACACCCCTCCCTGCAGTTTTTAAAGGTATTTTTTACACGTGTAGATGTGTTAATTCGTCCGCACACCCTATAAGTAATAAAAATGTCCTAATCATCCCCAAAACACTTCTTAGTTAAGAAGACATTTGCCCTCCTGGCTTCTGAGAGTGATTCAGCCAATCAATTCAATGGTTTCATTTTTCCTCAAAAACCTTCTTCAGTGATTAGGGACAGGCTCCCCTGGAGATCAAATGATGCGACCCCATAGTGACTCCAGCCCCAGAAAATTTTAAGCAACAAATTAGTAATCCGGCCGTACCATAAAACACATATATTTATTTTGTAAATCGTTAAAAGCATACATATGTCCGCTCTCCTTGGCGTTTATGCAGTCATGAAAACAATCAATATAGGATACTTAGGTTTAGTTGCGGCGGGTTGCCGTTCAGTAGCAATGTCCATAGACCATCACGGTCTTGATCCCAGCGGGGTTTCCTGAGAGATACGCCAGGAGACACGGGCTGGGCGCACGTCAGGTAGCGACGTTTCGAGACAGTGTTGCCTCTTTCTCAAGCATGCGCACATCAGTGTAGCGTTCCTTATAAAGGAAACCCGGGCACAAAATTTAAAAACAAAAACAAGAATAATAAAAACCACTACGGACGTTACAAAAACACCTTCAAGCCAAAATTTTCGTTAATACCTTTAGGGGCTAACGAATCCATACAATGGATCCAGAAAGCCTCCCTCTGCAGCAACTTTCTAGTGATCACTGCAGGTTCACCAGTAACCCTTTCCAGTACACACCACTTCAACTCTGCTAGCCCGTGTCTCTCATTAGCCCAATGACGGGCTAGAGAAGTTTCACCATGCCTACTGCCCTTATCCTTTTTTCCTGTAGTGCTGACATCTTTTTTCATATACTGCCGAATCACCGACCTGTGTTCATTAAGACGGATTTTTATCTGTCTAGTAGTCTGTCCTATATATGTCTTTCCACAGGGGCATTTAATCATATAGACTACATTATAGCTATCGCATGTGTGGAAGCTTTGGATCTTAATAGGGGTCCCTTTCGTGGGATGTGAAACACACTCTCCCTTGATGATAGAAGAGCAATTCTGACAATGCAGGCATGCAAAGGTTCCAGACTGTGCAGATTTTATAGCCTTATCCTGCGTACTCTTTTGCGCAATATCAGATTTAACTAATTTGGCCCCAACGTTTTTCCTTTCCTAAAAATCCATCTTGGGCTATCTTTAAACAGATGTCCAAATCTAGGGTCAGATTGTAAAATCTTCCAATTTTTGAGAATGACTTTTGTAATAAGATTTGAATGGACATCATATGTACACACATAGGTGAATCGTTTATCATTTTTCTTAGCCCTAGTTTCCAACAGTTCAGCCCGAGGTATACTTGCAACCTCCATCCCTACGGAAGTAACTTCGGCTCTATCGTATCCACGATCACAGAAATTCCTAACAAATTTTTCCATGTTGGCAAAATACTGTTCATCACTTGAGCAGATTCGTCTAGCCCGTACGAACTGCGACCTACAAATCCCTTTAAACATTTGTGGGGCATGCTGGCTATTTCTATGCAACACATTGTTGCAATCTGTGGTCTTGGTGAACAAAGTGGTAGTTAACGCCTTACTTTCTTTTTCTTTTTGTACCCATACGTCCAGATATGCAATAGCCTCCCTGCTCTTAGTAATGGAAAATTTAATAAGTGGGTGCACGTTGTTGATCGCGTCGACGAAGTGATCCAACTCCCCCTCCAAACCAGACCAATGGAGGAACACGTCGTCGACGTACCTTAACCAACATTTAACGTGGTGAAAATAAACACTCTTCTTCACAAATTCTTGGTCGAAATATTGCATGTAAAGGGTAGCATAGCTGGGGCCTACTGGAGACCCCATAGATGTACCTTGCAATTGCAGAAAAAATGTCTTCCCAAATCTAAAAAATTTTTGGGTAAGGATAAGGTCCAATAACTGCATCAAAAATGCGATCTCTCAATTAGATAAATTGGGATCGAGGCCTAATGCTTCTCTGACCGCCTGAGAACCCTCTGTGTAGGAATGTTTGTAAAGAGGGATTTGATGTCTAAGGACAGAGAAGGGTGACCGGAAACATCAATGTTCATCGCCTCAAAAATTGGCCGGGTATCTTGTAAATTACCCCAAACTTTTTTCACAATTTTTTGTAAAGAATTAAGTATACCGCTAAAGGTTCCAAATGGACCCGATGCCGAACAATCGGCCAACCCGGGGGGGGGGGGGGGGGGGGACTTTAGGGACTTGTGGATTTTTGGGACCATATATAAAATGGGTACCCTGGGATTATATTTGATCAAGAGCTTTTTGGTAGCTCGTCTTTTATCCCCTGTTCGGCGGCAATCGGACAAGCCCATCCTATTTTTGCACAATTTCCCTTTGTGGGGTATGAATTGTAATTTTTTATAGACCAATGGGTCACCCAAGCTGTGTGGCTGCCCTGTAGATATTTATCGGTATCCATGACGACTGAAGCTCCCCCCTTGTCAGCTTTCTTTATGACAAGGGAGGTGTCAGTCTTAATTTGAACTAAAGCCTGCTTTTCCTGCCAGGTAAGATTATTACCCTTCCACCGTTTAATGCCCTCCCAGCCCTGGGTGACCTCCTGTGTGACTAATTGTTGAAATACATTTAATGAAGCACTATTGACCTCTGGGTCAAACTGACTCCTATTCCTTAGCTTAGAATGTAACTTATTATCACGGACCATAGAACTTTCTTTTTCCTGCAAAAAATGCATTTTTAATCTAATATTTCTACAGAATTTATAGAAGTCAATAGTGAAATCAAACAAATTAGTCTCCTGGGTAGGGACATAATTCAATCCTTTTTCCATAACGGCTTGTTGAGCAGGAGTAAAGTGCTTAGATGAAATATTACATATTAAAGAGGGTAAAGTTTCTTCCTGTTCCTTGTGCCCCTCCGAACCGATGTAGCCACATTGCCTGGAATATGACCTCTTGTTCCATGCGGCTTTGATGTACTCCGTCAACGTGGTAGCATGGGACATCAAATTAGCTTCTTTTCTTTTAAGTTGCTCAAGCCTCCGTGCATAATTAATCGGGGCTTCATCTTTCACTTTGTCCCATCTCAGACCAGCGGTCTCCGCTTGCTTCAATATATTGAGTTTATCAATTTCTGTAAGCAGAATAATTCAGCCCGATTTTCAGTGCTCCTGGCGATCTCCTCAAATGACATTCTACGCAAGATATGTCTTCAGAGCAAATTGTGGCAAACAGTGAGAGATAAGTAGTCACTTATAAATGGAAAGCTAGCCACTTATGTTAACCTAGTATCCGTTCAGCACAGATATGGGAACTCTCAATCCCATCCTATATCATGCAACAAATTAGTAATCCGGCCGTACCATAAAACACATATATTTATTGTGTAAATCGTTAAAAGCATACATATGTCCGCTCTCCTTGGCGTTTATGCAGTCATGAAAACAATCAATATAGGATACTTAGGTTTAGTTGCGGCGGGTTGCCGTTCAGTAGCAATGTCCATAGACCATCACGGTCTTGATCCCAGCGGCGTTTCCTGAGAGATACGTCAGGAGCCAAAGGGCTGGGGCACGTCAGGTAGCGACGTTTCGAGACAGTGTTGCCTCTTTCTCAAGCATGCGCACATCAGTGTAGGCGTTCCTTATAAAGGAAAGCCGGCACAACAATAAAAACAAAAACAAGAATAATAAAAACCACTACGGACATTACAAAAACACCTTCAAGCCAAAATTTTCGTTAATATCTTTAGGGGCTAACGAATCCATACAATGGATCCAGATAGCCTCCCTCTGCAGCAACTTTCTAGCGATCACTGCAGGTTCACCAGTAACCCTTTCCAGTATACACCACTTCAACTCTGCTAGCCCTAAAGGTATTAACGAAAATTTTGGCTTGAAGGTGTTTTTGTAACGTCCGTAGTGGTTTTTATTATTCTTGTTTTTGTTTTTATTGTTGTGCAGGCTTTCCTTTATAAGGAACGCCTACACTGATGTGCGCATGCTTGAGAAAGAGGCAACACTGTCTCGAAACGTCGCTACCTGACGTGCGCCCAGCCCATGGCTCCTGGCGTATCTCTCAGGAAACCCCGCTGGGATCAAGACCGTAATGGTCTATGGACATTGCTACTGAACGGCGACCCGCCGCAACTAAACCTAAGTATCCTATATTGATTGTTTTCATGACTGCATAAACGCCAAGGAGAGCGGACATATGTATGCTTTTAACGATTTACAAAATAAATATATGTGTTTTATGGTACGGCCGGATTACTAATTTGTTGCATGATATAGGATGGGATTGAGAGATCCCATACTGTGCTGGAAAGGATACTAGTTAACATAAGTGGCTAGCTTTCCATTTATAAGTGACTACTTATCTCTTACTGTTTGCCACATTTTGCTCTGAAGACATATCTTGCATAGAATGTCGTTTGAGGAGATCGCCAGGAGCACTGAAAATCGGGCTGAATTATTCTGTTTTACAGAAATTGATAAACTCAATATATTGAAGGAAGCGGAGACCGCTGGTCTGAGATGGGACAAAGCGAAAGATGAAGCCCGATTAATTATGCACGGATGGCGTTGAGCACAAATTAAAAGAAAAGAAGCTAATTTGATTGTCCCATGCTAACCACGTTGACAGAGTACATCAAACGGCGCAGAATCCCGAGGGGGTCTTAGATGTACCCTCAAGCCCAATACTGCTACCAGATGATAATAAGATAAAGAACGCTGTCCCCCTTTTTTTTTGTCCTTTTCCTTTTGAGACTTGTATTGCCCTTAGCAATAAACTATTCCATAAACCTTATGTACCTGGACTGTCATCATTCTGCAACTGGCCATTCAGAGGTGTTTATGGAAGACGAAAATTGCGACGAGGAATTTAAATGCAGCAGCACCGCAGAAAGTGTATTCTCTAAAATAACCATGTGCTGTTAGCAACAACTTGGGATATGGTCAAACTGTATCCATTCTCCAGAATAAGCTTAGAAATTGAGTGGGATACAAAGGACTACGTGCTCAATAGAGTCTATACATGGGCCGAGGGAGAGCGAAAAACCGCCAACGGAAAGCCTGTAGAGATAATTACGGACCGCAACAACAATGTATCATTCTGTAGGATGAAAATCTGATAGATCAGCAAGTAGCCAATGAGGAGGTCAATAAAACAACCAGGATTTTTTTAGAAGAAACGAGCATATAGACTGGACACGCGTGGAACTAGAGGTCATATTCCAGGCAATGTTTCTACATCGGTTCGGAGGGGCCACCAACAAAAAAAAACAACATAAAAAAAAAAAATAAAAAAAAAAAAAAAAAAAAAAAAAAAAAAAAAAAAAAAAAAAAAAAAAAAAAAAAAAATGGCAAAACAGGAAGAACACTTTACCCTTCTTTAATTTGTAATCCTTTCATTAAGCACTATACTCCTGCTCAAACAAGCCGTTAGGGAAAAAGGAATGAATTATGTCCCTACCCAGGAGACTAATTTGTTTGATTTCCACTATTGACTTCTATAAAATTTGTAGAAATATTTAGATTAAAATATGCTTTTTTTGCAGGAATAAAGAATGTTCTATGGTCCGTGATAATAAGTTACCATTCTAAGATAAGGAAATAAGGAGTCAGTTTGAACAGGAGGTCAATAGTGCTTAATTATACGTATTTCAACATTCGGTCACACGGAGGTTCACCAGGGCTGGGAGGGCATTAAACGGTGAAGGGTAATAATCCCTTTTAACCCGGCAGGAAAGCAGGCTTAGTTCAATTAAGACTGAACTCCCATTGTCATTAAAGAGTAAGCTGACAAGTGGGGAGCTGCGACGTCAAGGATACTCGTTAAATATCTACAGGAGGCAGCCACACAGCTTGAATGACCCATGGTCTATAATAAATTACAATCAGACCCCACAAAGGAAGTTAGTGCAAAAATAAGAGATGGTCTTGTCCGTGCCGCGAACAGGGGATTTTATAGACAGAGCGTACCAAATAAGCTCTTGTGGCAAATCTAATCCTAGGGTACCCATTTTATATATGGTCCCAAAATTCCACAAGTCCCTATCTGTCCCCCCCCGGGTGGGCCTCGATTGTGCTCCGGCATCGGATCCAATGTTGGAACCTTTAGCGGATTACTCTAGATTCATATTTACATAAAAAATTGGTGAAAATAAATGATCGGAGATAATTACAAGATACATGGCAATTTTTGAGGGCGATAGGAGACATTGACTGTTCCGAGTGGTCACCTATCTCTGTTTACCTTAGACATCAATCACTCTTTACAAACATTCCATAACACAGAGGGTTCTCAGCGCGGCTCAGAGATGCATTAGGCTCTCGATCCAATTTATCTATTGAGAGATCGCATTTTTGATGCAGTTATTGGACCTTATCCTTACCCAAAAATTTTTTAGATTTGGGAAGACATTTTTTCTGCAATTGCAAGGTACATATTTGGGGTCTCAGTAGGCCCCAGCTATGCTAACCTTTTCTGCAATATTTTGAACAAGATTTTGTGAAGAAGAGTTGTTTATTTTCACCACGTTAACATGTTGGTTAAGTACGACGACGACGTTGTTCCTCCTTTGGTCTGGTTTGGAGGGGGAGTTGGATCACTTCGTCGACCGATCAAACAACGTGCACCCATCTTATTAAAATTTTCCTTACTAAGAGCAGGGAGGCTATTGCATATCTGGACGTATGGGTACAAAAGAAAAAGAATGTAAGGCGTTAACTACCACTTTGTTCACCAAGACCACAAGATTGCAACAATTGAGTTGCATAGAAATAGCAGCATGCCCACAAATGTTTAAAGGGATTTGTAGGTCGCAGTTCGTACGGGCTAACGATCTGCTCAAGTGATGAACTGTATTTTGCCAACATGGAAAAAAATTGTTTATTTTTTTTTTTTTTTTGGAAGTTCGGTGATCGTGGTACGATAGAGACGAAGTTATTCCGTAGGGATGGAGGTGGAAGTTATACTGGGCTGAACTGTTGGAAACTAGCTAAGAAAAATGTTAACGATTCACATATGTGTGTACAATATGATGTCCATTCAAATCTTATTAAAAAAAGTCATTCTCAAAAATTGTAAGATTTTTACATATCTGACCCTAGATTTGGACATTGTTTTAAAGATAGGCCCCAAGATGGATTTTTAGGAAAGAAAAACGTTGGGGCAGCCAATTAGTTAAATTGATATTAGCGCAAAAGAGTATGCAGGATAAAGGGCTATTAAAAAATCTGAACCGGTCTGGAACATTTGCATGCCTGCATTGTCAGAATTGACTCTTCTACTCATCAAGGGAGAGTGTGTTTCAATTCCCACGAAAGGGACCCCTTTAAGATCCAAAGCTATCCACACATGCGATAGCTATAATGTAGTCTTATATGATTAAATGCCCTGGGGAAAGACATATTATAGGACAGACTAATAGGCAGATAAAAAATCGTCATAATGAACACCCCCCCCCCCCCCCCCCCCCCCCCCCCCCCATACCCCCCTCAGGTCGGTGATTCGGCAGTATATGAAAAAAAGATGTCAGCACTTACAGAAAAAAGAATGAGGGAGCTAGGCATGGTGAAACTTCTCTAGACCGTCATTGGGCTAATGAGAGACACGGGCTAGCTGAGTTGTATGGGTATACAGGAAAGGGTACTGTGAACCTGCAGTGATCGCTAGACCCCATCAAAGTGTTGCTGCAGAGGGGGCTTTCTGGATCCATTGTATGGATTCGTCTAGCCCCTAAATGATATTACGGAAAATTTTGGCTTGAAGGTGTTTTTGTAACGTCCGTTAGTGGTTTTTATTATTCTGTCTTTGTTTTATTGTTGTGCCGGCTTTTCCCTTTATAAAGGAATGCCTAACTGATGTGCGAAATGTTTGAGAAAGGGGGAAAACACTGTCTCAAAAATTGGGCTCCCTGACGTGGGGGGCCCAAGCCCGTGGTTTCCTGGCGTATCTCTCGGGAAAACCCACTGGGTTTCCAAGGACCTTTTGTTTGGTCTAGGGAAACTTGCAAAGGGGAAAACGGGGACCACCGCAAAAAAAAACCAAAGGTACCCTATATTGATTTTTTTCATGACTGCATAAACCCCAAGGAGAGGGACAAAATGTATGTTTTTAAACGATCTACAAAAAAAAATTATGTTTTTTTAGGGTTTCGGCCGGATTATAATTTGTTGTTTGATTTTAGGAGGGGATTGAGAGTTCCCATTTCTGTGTTTAAAAGGGGATACTAGGTTAACATAAGTGGCTAACTTTCCATTTACCACAAAATTTTAAGCCTCAAATTGTGCAATTTGTATCCGGGCCCGGGGGCCCTTTTTTGGAAAACTCCCTTAACTCACAGAAATCCGTTTTTCAAAATTGATTTTTTTAAAAAAATTTGAAGCTCTCTGTTTGGGCCCCTAACGGAAAGGGCCCAGTGTGCCGTCAGCCCAATCTTTTAAACCGGAGGTCCAGCTCCCAGGGCCGGGATTACATTGGGTGCGGTGAGAGCCCGGCTAGCGTCGTCACTATCAAAAGGAGGTCCAGCTGCCAGGGCCAAAACTTAAGGGGGTGCGGTGGAAGCCCAGGCCAGGTCTTTTAATTATTAAAAAGCGGTTAAGCTGCCGGGGCCGGGGAGTTACAGGGGGTTTGCGGTGGGGAGCCCAGGCTGGAGTCCGTATCTTTTTACCCCGGTTTAAAAAGCCCTTATGAGGGCAAGCAAGGGAAAACAGTCGTGCTAAAGCAGATTTGGGGAAAGGCGGAAGTGTGAGGTAAGGACCTCCACCCTTTTCTCATTTCACAGTCAAGACTGGGTAGCGTTTCCCCTTCCGTTAGGGTGCGGGCCCCCCCCCCCCCCAATTCCCCTTCCCCTTTTTTTTTTTTTTTTGGAAAATACTGGGGGTTAAAACCCCTCCTTTTACACCCGGTCCCCCTTTTTTTTGGGCATTCTTTTTCTCATTTTATTTAACGTGTTGGTGGAAAATTTGGGTCTATGTTATTTTTTTTCTTGTCCGTGCTCCATACTCCATGCCCTCTAAATTTAATTTTTACATCGGGGTCAAGTTTTCCCCTGTACCCCCCTTTGGTTACAATTCGGGAGGAATTTTTTTCCGTTATTTTGTACATGCAAGATTTTAGTGGTTTAATTCTGGGAAAAAACTTTTTTAAAAAATTTGGTTTGATTCCCCCATGTCTTTTTTTTCTTTTTTTTAATTGTTTTAAAATTGGGTTGTCTAAATTACAGGGATTGCTGCTATGTTATGGGTTTCTTGCCAAAAAACAAGTCATTTTGCAATTTGTTTTCCATTAACGTGTCCTACCTTTTTCCCGGGTTTTGCAGCCCCATCCCCCTTGAGACACTCTTGACAATTGTAAAAGAAAAAAATGTCTTTTAAAAACCCACACATTTTTTAAAATTTGGGAAACCTGTAGTCTGCTGCATTTCACAGAAAAAAATCCCCCAAAAATTCAAAACAGGCCCAGAGCCATTTTTGGGACAATTGTGAAAAAACCAAATGTCTTTTTAAAAAACAATTTTTTTTTATAAGGGGGACCTTAGTTTAGGGGCATGTCACAGGGAAAAAAACCCCCCCAAAAAAATTCAAAGCAGGGACCTTGAGCCACTTTTTGACAATTGTGAAGAACAAAATTTATTTGAAAAAAAAAATTTTTGGGAATTAGGGCCCCGTAGTGTTGCTGCATTTCAAAGCAGCAGGGACCCCAAAAATTAAAAAAAAGGGCCCTTCTCACCCCCTTTTTTAAAAAATTGTGGGGGAAAAAAATCCCATTTAAAAAGGCCCCAATTTTTTTTCCAAAGGACCATGATTATAGCTGTATTTCACAGCAACTTGCCCCCAAAAATTATAAATAGGGACTTCTCAGACTTTTAAAAAAATTGTGATGGAGAAATGCCATTAGAACCACATTTCTTTTCCCAAAAGGGGCCCATAATTCTAGCTGTTTTCACGGGCAACATGCCCCCAAAAAAATTATAAAAAAGACTTTCTCAGCCACTTTTAAAAAATTGTGATGGAAAAACCCCACTTAGAAGCCACTTTTCTTTTCCCAAAAGGACCTTAATTCTAGCGGGTATCTAAACGGGCAACTTTGACCCCAAAAAATTTATAAATATAAATTTCTCACCCATATTAAAAATTGTGAGGGAAAAGAAATGCCACTTAAAAGCCCATTTCTTTTCCCAAAGGGCCTTTAATTCTAGCTGTATTCACAGCAAACATGCCCCCCAAAAAAATTAAAAATAGGACTTTCACCCCACTATTAAAAATTTTTGATGGAAAAATTTGCCACTTGGGAACCCCAAAATTTCTTTTCCCAAAAGGGGCCCAATAATTTAGCTGTACCCTTCAGCAACAGGGCCCTTTCCAAAAACTTTTGAAAAATGCCGAAAATTTCCCTTAAAGAAAAAAGTAAAGTAAAGGGAAATTTACGGTGTTGTCAAAAAAACCCCTTGTTGTTTTTTACAGTCTCCCTCACACCCAAAACCAGCAAAATAAAATGTTGGGAAAAGAGAAAAAAAATTGATTTAAAAAATGATCTTTTTTAAAAAAAAAGTTTTCAAGGGGCCCTTTTTCTGTTTGAAGAGGAATGTGAAGAAAGACCAGCAAAAAATTCGGTGACCTCGGCTTTGGGGGCCACAAAAAATCAGAGATCCATGCCTGTTTTTTGATGAAAGTAAAAACGACCCACTTTAAATCTGTGGAAAGTGGATGCGTTTTTTCTGAAAATGATTTCCCCCAAAGCGGGGTGCAAAAAGGGCCCGCTCGATATAAACGCTGGCGGGCTGGGCAGGAAAACACCTCTATGGCGTGGCGGAGCCCCCTGGGGCCCTTCGTTCTTTTTTGGAAACCCCAGAAGTCTATTGGGCCCCCGAAAACATAAAAAAAACCTTTTGGTGTTTGGGAGACGAGATAGTCGTGCCCCATGATCTTAAGCTCTTCTCTGTGTGTTGGAGGGGTGTCCCCTGCATTGCATGCTTTGGGTGAGGTGGTAAATAAAAAATTGCCAGAGGGTTCACCCCATTGGGGCTTCTGCCCCCTTGGGCCGGGGCTGCTGCCGCTACAGTATTGGGGCATCTACTGCTGCCCACGTCGCTGACTTTTTTCCCCCCCCTTCCCTTTGAAGAACGTAAAACAGATGCAACAGATGTTCCAGTTGATCAATGGCAAGGTGTCCTTTTCCCTGCATTTTATTTTTTTGGGGGTGGGGGAAAGTAAAGTGTGAGTTTTGTTTTTTTCCGGGGATCCAGGAGGGTGGCACCCAAAAACTGTTTTTCCCCATTTTTTGTTTTTTTGGGAAACCTTTTAAATGGTTTTTTGGAGGATTTTAAAAATGTTAAAGGAAAAATGGAGCTTTCCAAGCACTCATGTGAGAGATGGAGCTTTGTTTCCCCCAAAGCCTATAGGTCGGGGGGGCATAGAAAAACGGGTTTCTTCCTCATTTTCCCTCCCCCCGCCTCAAATTGGCCCCAAACCTCTTTCCAAGGCAGGGACGTCGGGGGCTGGGAAAACCCCCTCCTCCTCCGTTCCCGGCCCCGCTTAAAACACACCCCTAAACTTGCCGGAGGGATGCACCCTGGAGCTGATGCCCCGCCTTGCACAGCCCGGGGGCCCCCAAACCACTTCCCAAAATTAAAAGGCCCAAATAAAATTGAAAAAACTGCCCGGCCCTTTTTGGATTCAAAGGGGGAAAAAGGCTCCGTTTTCCGCATCTGTGTCCTTTCCCCTTTCCCCCGTCGGGGCGGGATGTTTGTTTCAGGTGCCCAACGATCGTTCCAGAACAAAGATCACCAAAAATGCTCATGTGAAAAAGGGGCCCATTTTCCGCACTGACCATTTTGGGGGGCTTCTTAAAAAACGGGGCAAGGATGGTGCAGAGTTTCTTTTACCTGCTCCACTCTCGGTGGTCAAAAACCCCCGGGGCCGCACCCCTGCTTGTCAGGCCATGTGTCACTTCGTATTTCGTTTAAAGGCAATGCGCTGCTCCACAAACGCTGGAGATGTGGAGGGTTTGGAAAATTTTTAAACGTGTTGCCAAAGTCAAAAATGGGGAGGTTGAAGGGGAGGCCGATTTGACGCTTTTCAACGGGAGCCCGGCGGGACGAAGCAGGGTTCGAAAAAGCCCGGGAAATGCAAAAAATTCCCGACCCCGGAGCCTTTTTCAGAAGGGAGTTTCCCGGGGCCCGGGAAAAGGGTTTAAATTTTGGGGCGACGAGGTTCTTGGGGGATGTGCCAGGCAACTGATGTGCTCCAGCCCACCCATCTTAAAGGTGGCAAGCGGGTTTCGACCGTTTTTGCCCCACCACCTTTCCTGGCCCAAAGGGTTTTTGTCACCCCTCCCCGTCGGTCTCATTGCGGGGGAGCCTTTTAAAAGCTCCTGACCTGTGTGTGGACGGGGCTCCAAAACAGATTAAATTTCAACATGGCCTGGTTTCTCTGGGGCCCCTGATGCCACCAGTTGACCTTGGGGGAAAAAGCCCTGCACCCTCCCGCAGTTTTGAAGAGCGTGCGCCCAGCCTGAGAGCCCCCGTTTACCCCCGAGAATCCACCCGCTCATTTCCGTGAGCTGTCACAGGGAAAATTTGCGGCCTTGGCCGTGCTTTTTCTTGTCCATGTGTCGGTGGGGGTGGACTTTTCCGGGGAAAAAGATGGGAGCAACGCGCTTGAAATTTTAGATGAACGTGGGGTGGCCAGGGAGGGGGGGCTTTTTGGCAAAGAAAATTGGGGCCCGCTCGGCATCTGGTTTTGGGTCAGGCCCAAAGGGGTATGACGTGGCGGAAACCCCCTCTGTGTCAAAACCCGACGGAAAGGCCAAAAATTTTTCCCAAGGGGCCCAAAACCCGGCAATGCCGAAAATTTTAGGCTTTTGGCTTTGGGATGGGGTTTTGGGTTTTAAATTTTTTCTTTGCTCCCAAACCGGGGAAGACAAAGGCTGGCTGTAGACTGGCCCTGTATGGCGTTTAGGTTGTTAAAAAATGGGGGGGGAGAAGGGGTAGGATGGGTCTCTGGGGGGTGTAGTGGTTCTCGGGCGGCGGTGGGGGCTGGCGGGGGCTGTTTCCCCGATTTTGGGCTCTAAGGGACATGGGGAGCTGAGGGAAAGCTTGGTGGTGGCGGAGGGGGGGAGGCCCCGAGACGAGGGGGTGACTTTTGGGTTTGGAAGCCCCCTTTGGTTGGCCTTTTTTTTGGGCCCAAATGTTGGGCCCCATTTAAAATCTTTCATTCGCTGCATGGGGATAAAACATGTTGGTGGGGGGTTAAACACCGGTTTTTTTGCCTCTACTTAAAGCGTTTACGGCAAAGGCGGCTTTTTGACATCGTGGGTGAATTTAGAGGTTGTCAAAGAAGGCCCCGCTTGGGGGAGGTTTCCCGGACCCTTTTTTTTCGGTGATAAGCGAGGAGCGGGGGTTTCCCCTGACCGTGGGTGGCGGAATCATATCAGCGGACTTCTGTGACCACCCCCTTTCCCCTTTTTTAGGCGGGACCCCCTTTTTGACCTCTTTGCCCATCGTTTTCCCCCTCGTCCAGTTTTTATGAAGCGTTTGCAAAAATTTTGCGGAAAAAAACCACATGGATCCCCAAAAGTCCCTCTTTAATCACATCTAACACGGGACTTCGTGTCCTGACTTTTTGCATCCCGGGGGCTGCGGGGGGCAAGCAAGAGGGTCTGCAAGGCGTTGCCGGCCCCCCGTGGGGTTTTTGCGATTGGGCCCGGCTTTTCCCTTTTTCCTTCCTTTTGATGGGGATCAGTAACTGGGCGTCAGGGGCATAGAAAAACATCCTTTTTTGGGCCCCTTTATCTTTTAACATGCCTTCTGACCCCCAAACCCCATTTTGTAAACAAAGAGGTCTTCGAAAATGGATTTCCCCAGTGGGGGGTACACAGTTGAAATTTGGGCTGCCCTTTGCTTCATGTTGGATGGATGCTGATGGGTGCTGGTGACGAAATTTTTGGGCCCTGACGGGGGGGACGAGGGGTAAGGGGCTGTTGATGCAGGTTGCATTTAAAACCCCTGAAGATCAGATTGGCGACCCCTGTTCGTTTTCTGAGGGTTTCCCCAAGGGGCCTTTTACCCAGCGATGAAAAGGCCTGGGCGGTCCTGAAATGACAATCCCCGGGGTTGCGTGTTGTCGCCAGCCAAATGGGAAAGGGACCTTCTCTGTACCTCTCCCTCCAAAGTCCCAACCCCCCCCTTTGCTCGCTTAAACCCCTTGAAATTTTGCTCCCTGTTCATTTAAAAATAAAAATTTGAGTGGGTATGGAAGAGTTTTGGAAAGTCTCTTATTTAAAAACGGCAAACACAGTATTCTCAAATCCTCAAAACAAAAAAAAAATTGCTGTATTGAAATTTTTAATGCAAGGTGGCTTATCAACAAAACTGGACTTTGGGAAAAAAAATGCAAAGAAAAACGTTTCTGAAATGTATACGGATAATTAAAGGTTTTTTTTGGGAACCCATCAATTTTCCCCGTGGGGGGAATTTTCCAATTGTTGGGGTTCAAATTTAACTGAAAAGGGGGCCCCTACAACAAATCTGGACTGGGCCAAAAAATTTCAAAAAACCCCGTATCTGAAATGTTACGGATAATAAAAGGGATTTTTTGGCCAAACCCATTTTAACCCGTGGTGGCTACAAAAATTTTCTGTATTGAAATTTTAAATGCAAGGTGGGTCTTTCAAAAATCGGATGGGAAAAAATGCAAAAAAAAAGTTTCTGAAATTAAACGGATAAAAAAAGGTTTTTTGGGGCCCCCTCAAAAACACCTGTGGTGAAAACCAATTGTGTATTTAAATTTAACTGAAGGGGATTTTATTAAAAAATTGGAATGGGGGAAAAGTTTCAAAAAAAACGTATCTGAAATGTATCGGATAATAAAAGGTATTTTTTGGGACTATCAACCTGGGTGGTACCAAATTTCTGTATTGAAATTTTAATGGCCCGGGGGCTCTATAAAAAAGCTGGCTGGGGAAAAATTTTAAAAAAAAACCCCATCTGGAAAAGTATACTGATAATCAAAGTGGAGTTTTGCACCTAACAAATTAAAACCTGCAGTTATTAGAAAGATCTGATCCAAGTTCAGAATGCCCCAAAATTCCCAAATTTTTATTTTTAAACTGTAAATGTTTAAAAATAAAGTATTGGGAAAAGCAATGTCTGCAATAATATCCCGTATTCTTTAAAAAAAGGGTTGTCTGTGTTGCCTGCGGTTTTCCCCTTCCCCTCCCCCCGTGACTTTTTCAGCGGTAGTGCTCCTTTAAAAAAATTTCTGCCTAACTACCCGAAAACTGCAAATTTTGATCTAACTGAGTTTTAAGGATCACAGCTAAAAGTAGGGGCTGTCTCTGTGAACCAAAAAGAATAAAATTTTGCTGAGCGTTTGCACAGAGGCCCGAGCGCATTTCCCACTGCTTTGAGATACTGACCAAAACACTTTATCATGAACAGGAAGGGCTGTTTTTATGTAAAAAGAGGTTGTGATTTTTCCAAACCAATCGCAACCCTACACATCCCCGTCATGAAGTCCCACACACATCTCACCCTGCTCTATTCTGTAAGCTGATTTGCTGGCCGCCAAAATGACAGATTTTAACCTAAATTATCGCATAATCTAAAAAATCCGATCAACGTAAATACTGTGCCGATTTCAACTTTGTCGATAATAATCGCTCAACACTAGCCATGATGCCTCACCCAAACTGTGAGAAATGAGTCTGGGGTTCAAAAATACCTGCCTCAGCCACTATTCTGATGCCGCCACCAGCCTGATGCCACACATCTGCTGACAGTTTCTCCATCTGCCACAAACCATCTTTACCAGGGACTGGTATTGCCACCCACCTCCACACTCCGTCATTGTGCCACTCTATGACCTCATGCTGCTGCTGCTGTTGCTGGTGCCGTAACCTCCACACTGTGTCATTGTGCCACTCTCTGACCTCATGCTACTGCTGTGGCTGTTGCCGTGACCTCCACACCCTGTCATTGTGCCACTCTCTGACCTCATGCTGTTGCTCCTGCCGTCACCTCCACTCTCTGTCATTGTGCCACTCTGTGGCCTACTACTCTTTTGCCACCTCCAGAATATCATTGTGCCACTCTCTGACTCATGCTGCTGCTGTGGCTGCGCTTGACCTCCACTCTCTGTCATTGGTGCCACTCTGTGGCACTACTCCTGTTTTTGCCACCTCCAGAATGTCATTGTGCCACTGCCTGACCTCATGCTGCTGCTGTGGCTGCTGCCGTGCCCTCCACACTGTGTCATTGTGCCACTCTCTGACCTCATGCTGCTGCTGTGGCTGCTGCCGTGACCTCCACTCTCTGTCATTGTGCCACTCTGTGGCCTACTACTGTTTTGCCACCTCAGAATGTCATTGTGCCACTCTCTGACCTCATGCTGCTGCTTTGGCTGCTGCCTTGACCTCCACTCTCTGTCATTGTGGCACTCTGTGGCCTAGTCCTCTCTTTGCCACCTCCAGAATGTCATTTTGCCACTGCCTGACCTCATGCTGCTGCTGTGGCTGCTGCCGTGCCCTCCACACTCTGTCTTTGTGCCACTGTCTGAACTCATGCTGCTGCTGTGGCTGCTGCCGTGCCCTCCACATTGTGTCATTGTGCCACTCTGTGGCCTACTCCTGTTTTTGCCACCTCCAGAATGTCATTGTGCCACTGTCTGACCTAATGCTGCTGCTGTGGCTGCTGCCTTGACCTCCACTCTCTGTCATTGTGCCACTCTGTGGCCTACTCCTGTTTTCGCCACCTCCAGAATGTCATTGTGCCACTGTTTGACATCATGTTGCTGCTGTGGCTGTTGCCGTGCCCTCCACTTTGTGTCATTGTGCCACTCTCTGACCTCATGCTGCTTCTGCCGTGACCTCCACTCTCTGGCATTGTGCCATTCTGTGGCCTTCTACTGTTTTGCCACCTCCAGAATGTCATTGTGCCACTCTCTGACCTCATGCTGCTGTGGCTGCCGCCGTCACCTCCACACTCTGTCACTGATGTTGCCATCTGAGCCTTCAGCTTGTTTTTTTCCAGCTGGCGCTGCCATGACATTATCAGGCTACATTCCCGCTTCAGTTTTTGGTCAGTTTTGCCCTCTTAAGTGCCCAGGGAATTTTATAGTGAAGCGATTCTAAGAGCGGCGGCAGTCATCTGCATACTAAAACACAACATTGTATGAAGACCAAACCAAGCTCCCTCTTTATATTTAAGCATGGCATAACATTCTACAGCACCTCTGTGCAGCCTGGAAATAGCTGTTGTTTAACACGATTCGTCCCGAAGTAATTCGGACCGAAACTAATTTTGTCGGAAAATTCGGCAAAGTCACCGAATCGAATTTTTGAGAAATTCGCCCATCTCTACTCCACACATTCCCTTTACCAATCTGGTTGGCCTTCTCCGCAACCTCTCTAGCTCATATATGTCCTTCTTATCTACTAGCACCCAAAACTTTACACAATATTTCATATGTGGCCTCACCAGTAAGGCAATATTATGTTCCTGTCTTAAAGGGAATCTGTCGCCATTTTTTTTTTTACTGTTTTTTCTCAGTTCACTTTTCTATATATGATTGTAGGGACAGCTTTCTTGCCTGTACTGCTTTAACAGCAGTCAGAGATACTTTACAGCAGCTTCATGCACATAGGAGCCTTAAGACTGACTCAGTCCCAATGACTTCTATAGGAGAGTTTTCTATGCATGCTCTGTGATCTGTGTAGAAGTCGGTGTGCAGGGAGGGGGAGAGGGCGAACTGTGACTGGTGGATCCTGTGTTATCTATACACATTGGTGTCTTCTTTACTGATAATAAGTGTCACGGTCAGAGATAGTGGATCCTCTGGACCACCGCAAGCGTTGGCATAAGCCACGCCAGGGAGTGGAATCTAAGTAGGTCCTGGTTTTCACCAGAGCCCGCCGCAAAGCGGGATGGATTGTTGCGGCGGGAAGTCTACCAGGTCGCTACCCCTGACGGTGACTTGCTTGAGGGGCAGCCGAGGTGTAGCGTGGTACAAATCGTCAGGCAGGCTCGTAGTCGGGGACAGGCAGAGGTCAGGACAGGCGCTATATGGTTCGTGGTCGTGGAACAGGCAAGGTCAGGGAAAGGCGGCAAGAATCGTGGTCGAGGAACGGAAGCAAGGGTCTACGGTAAAACGGTAATCAGACAAGACTAGGAATGCTTTCTCTAAAGGCAAATGGCACTAAAGATCCGGCAGGGTAGCCAGGAAGAGGTAGGCTTAAATAGGGGCAGTGGCCGGCAATAGCCAATTACCGGTGCACTGGCCCTTTAAATTCAATACTGCCGGCGCGCGCACGCCCTAGGAGACGGGGCGCGCGCGCCGAGGGACAGAGCCTGCAGCAGGATCGCGGCGGGGTAAGTATGCTTCCGTAGGAGCAGGGGAATGAGCGCAGCTGCGCCCCGACATGCGGGACGCGGCGCCTCTCGGGTGAGGGGCACGGATGCGCCTGCGACCCGGGATGAGGGTCGCAGGGTCATCCGTGACAGTACCTCCCCCCTTTGGCCCCTCCATCTTTTGGGACTGGAGGAACCTCTGGATGATGTTACGGTTCAGAATGTTCTCCTCAGGTTCCCAGGACCTCTCCTTGGGCCCGAACCCCTTTCCCAAATTCAAGGAGGAAATACCGTTTCCCTTAGTTCTCCTCATACCCAAGATCTTTTTGGGACCACAAAGACGTTAGATAACAGGCATCGGCACAGATGAGGGAAGAACTATCTTACGGGGAGAAACGGTTCAGAACCAGAGGTTTGAAAGGGAAACATGAAAAAAATTGGGAATGCGCAGGGAGGTGGGGGGACCTGAGTTTATAGGCCACCGGGTTTATGCGTTTAAGCACCTCGAATGGACCACACGTAGTGGGGCCCCAATTTAAAAACTTGGGATTTTTAAGGCGGACATACCTGGCCGACAACCACACCTTATCACCCGGGGAAAAAACTGGGGGAGAACTCCTACGCTTATCTGCCTGAGTCTTAGTGCATGCAAAAGCTCGAAGCAGCCAGGGCCCAAACACCTTTTATATCCTGGACCAACGTATCAGCTGCTGGGACCTCAGACAGGGATGCTAACGGGAGAGGTGGGCGGGGGTGCCTACCGTACACAATGAAGAAGGGAGAGGCACCCGTGGACTCAGAATCTAAGGAGTTGTACGAGAACTCCGCCTATGACAGCAAGCTGTAACAGTCATCCTGGAGGGCCGAGACGAAGTGGCGCAAATAATTTCCCAGGACCTGATTTGACCCTCTCTCCCTGCCCATTTCGTGGGGGGTAAGCCGAGGAGAAGTCGAGCTTCACCTGGAGTTGGGAACAAAGGGCCCACCAGAACCTAGAAACAAATTGGACCCCACGATCCGAGACAATTTGCAGGGGTAAAAACTTTGAGATTCTCGGTTCACATATTTTGATCAAAAGATGTTTAAGCTGCCCGCGACTTTCAACGTGATCTCAGATCGGGCAGTCCTATACTATCTTTTACCTCTCAATAGAGCCAATTCCAGGCCTCTCACTGGGTCAAAACCCGACCTCCATTATACAGAGAGAAAAAAAATAAAACAACAAACTGCAAGCTGCATTTCCCTTTATGACAGCCTGTGAGAGTGGGCGGGTGCAGAAAACCAAATTGGAGGCACCCCTTCCTCCCTATATAGGTTAAAATCAATATACACCAAATTTTAACGTTATGGTTCTGCACAAAAACATTTCTGAAAAAAAACATTTTGCAAACCTGGTGCCACTGACAGGGCTGCGGCACACACACACAACCATATATATTTATATATTTTATATATTATTATATATTATATATACACACTTTGTACACACGCACACCACTGCCAGCGGCACACTACTGCAAAAAGGGCAATACATTACGTGGAAATGTGAACCGAGAATCTCAAAGTTTTTTCATGTATGATAGATAGCATAAATGCTTCTTTAGGGGGTTTCCACGTAATGTATTGCCCAATTTGCAGGGGTAACCCATGCAGATGAAAAATGTGGTGAAAAAACAGATTAGCCAGGCGTGGGGCAGAGGGTAGGCCTGGCAACGGGACAAAATGCAACATTTTTGAAAAGCCCTTCCACAACCACCCAGATGACAGTGTTACCAGGCGAGGGAGGGAGGTCGGTTATGAAGTCCATGGCTACATGTGACCAGGGGCTGGTGGGGATGGACAGGGGGTGTAGAAATCACGCCGGTTTGTGACGAGGTGTCTTATTACGGGCACAGGTGATGCAGGACTCGACAAACTCCTTGACGTCCCTGGCGAGGTCCGGCCACCAATAGAACTGGGAGACAAGAAGACAAGTCTTACGGGCACCAGGATGTCCGGCCAACAAAGAACAATGTCCACACTTCAAGACTTTTCTTCGGAGCGTGGGACCCACATATGTTCTCCCTGGCGGGACTTTCTGGAGGTCAACAAGAGCTGCGGAGATAAGGCGCTCAGGAGATATAATGTGTTCTAGGGCCACTTCTTCACCGAACACATCAGCAGCACGTGAGAGGGCATCGGCCTTGACATTCTTTTCCGTGGGGCGGAAGTGAATCGGGAAAATTTAAAATCTCAAAAAGAATAGAGACCACCTGGCCTGGCATGGATTAAGTCGCTGGGCGGGATGGAATATTGGGAAGGTTTTTATGGTCTGAATAGATACGATGGGATGCCTGGCACCTTCCGGCAGATACCGCCATTCTTCTACTCCAGCTTAATGGCCTGTAGCTCCCGATCCCCAATGGTATAGTTCCCCCTCCGCCGGTTGAGAAGTCTTGGAGTAGAACCAGAAGTGACTGTTTTGCCCGTCGTCCCCTTTTGTGTGAGGATCGCTCCAACCCCAACAGAGGAGGCGTCCACCTCTAGCGAAAAAGGCTTACCCAGATCTGGTCGCGCCAGGATTGAAGCAGAGGCAAAAGTGTTTTTTAACTTAGAGAATGCCTCCTCAGCTTCGGGTTGCCAACTTCTAGGGTTGGAGTTCTTCTTAATGAGAGCCACAATCGGAGCCACCAGCGTGGAGAAGTGCGGAATAAACTGCCGATAGTAGTTACAAAAGCCCCAAGAAACGTTGTATGGCCCGAAGGCCTACTGGGCGATGGCCCCTTTCAGAACGGCAGATAGTTTCGCTGGGTCCATCCGTAAGCCTTTGTCAGAGATGACGTAGCCCATAAATGGTAGACTCGTCTGGTGAAAGAGACATGTCCCCAGCTTGGCGTACAGGTGATTGGCTCGTAGGCGTCTCCATTTGGCGGACATGAAGTTGGTGAGTCTCCAGGTTGGGCGAGTATATCAAGATGTCGTCCAAGTAGACCACAACACAGGTGTAAAGGAGATCCCTGAAAATATAATTTACGAAGTCCTGGAAGACGGCCGGGGCAAATTTCACAGCCCAAAGGGCATGACCCAAATAAATTTAAAGTGTCCATCCTTGTGTTAAAAGCCGTTTTCCATTTGACTCCTTTTCGGATGCGGACCGGATTGTAGGCCCCCCTCAGATCCAGCTTGGAAAAGATCTTCACCCCCGCAGGTGATCGAAGAGTTCCGTGATCAGGGGTAGAGGGTAACGATTCTTTACCGTGATTTTATTAAGACCCCGGGGAGTCAATGCAAAGGGACGTTTAAAGGGGCCATCCTTCTTTTCTACGAAGAAAATCCCGCACCCGCAGGAGGGAGGATTTACGGATAAACCCTTCTGGAGGTTTTCACGGTACATATTCGACATGGCCTTTGGGGCTCAGGAACGGAGAGCGGATAGACTCTGCACGGGGAGGAAAAGGTACCCGGCAGTAGTTCAAAAGGGACAGTCGTTTAAAGGCGTGCGGGGGGAAGGCTCTCTGCTTTCTTCTCCGAGAAGACATCAGCAAATTCTTGATATTCAGCCGGAAGGGCCGGGCAGCGGCTCGTGGGGCGTAGAAGGAGAGCTGGATGCACCGGGCAAGGTGCCACCAAACCGACTCAAGCAGCTTGGCCCCAGCGGGTTACTTTTTCCAGACATTCAATCCAGAGAGGAGAGTGGAGCCGCAGCCATGGAAGGCCCAGGAGAACTGCAGAAGAAGAGCGCGGCAACACGAAGAAAGCAATCTTTTCCTTATGCAAAACTTTCCCACGCGGAGAGTCAGCGGCGGGGTGATATACTGTCGGTATCACTAAAAGTTCTCTGCTGACCGAAGAGATGACCAGTGGCTTTCCAGGGGACCACCGGTAGGTGGTATTGCAAAAACCAAAACTGGTGGATAAAATTCCCGCTGAGCCCGAATCCAGAAAGGCAGAAACCCGGACGAGAGTCCGGAGTTTCCGTTATAACTTGGACCGGCATCGTGAGACGTGGAGAGGAGCAATTTGCACCTAGGGCCGCCTCTCCCACGGGGCCTAGGTGCGGGAGTTTCCCGGACGCTTGGGACGCTGGGGACAATTCCTCCGGAAATGCCCTGAGCCGCCACAGTAGAGGCACAGATTCTCGGATCGTCGTCGGGCTAATTCTTGCTCAGAAAGTTGTACCCGTCGGGCCTGATAGGCTTCTCGCTGGGTGTTGGGGAAGAGCATTGGCCTCTGGAACACTGGTGCCAGGAGGGGGAACCGACGTGGTCGGGCTGTCTCACGTTCCTGCCGGAGCTCCTCTTGCCTTTCAGTATAGCGTATGTCAATGCGGGTGGTCAGCTGGATTAAAATCGTTAAGGAAGACGGGATGTCTCTTGCAGCAAACACATCCTTAACCCTACCCGGGGAGGCCCCCTTTTTAAAGGTGGCACATAAAAGCGGCCTCATTCCAGGACAATTCAGAGGCTAAGGTGTGGAACTGCACCGCGTAGTCGCCTACAGACGAGTCTCCTTGGCGCAGGTTTAACAAGGCGGTCTAGGCAGACGAAGCCCGGGTGGGTTCCTCAAAAACACTCCTGAATTCAGTGAGGAAGGTGGCAAGGTTTGGGCCCTGATCGGGTTTGTCCCTGTCCCAGAGGGGGGTAGCCCAAGCCCAGGGATTTCCCGGAGAGAAGGCTGAGCCGAACGTCACCGTGGACCGTTCAGTAGGGAATTGGTTGCCCATTAATTCGATATGCTGGGAGCATTGCGTGATAAAGCCCCTGCAAGCCTTGGAGTCTCCATCGAACTTGGACGGCATAGACAGACGGAGCCTTGGACCAGCGGTCGGTGCAGGGACCGAAGGTGCAGCAGGAGCCACGGGAGCGGGTTGATGTTGCTGGGGGCGGCCAGGAAAATGCTGCATCATGGCGGAGGATGGTGAGTTGCTGGGCTTGCTGAGCGATCTGTTGCGACTGCTGAGCCACGATGGTGGTGAGGTCAGCGTCGGCGGCGGAGAGGCACCTTGACGGAATCCATGGCCGGATCTTACTGTCACGGTCGGAGATAGAGGATCCTCTGGACCACCGCATGTGTTGGTGTAAGCCATGCCAGGGAGCGGAATCTAAGTAGGTCCCGGTTTTCACCAGAGCCCGCCACAAAGCGGGATGGACTTGCTGCTGCGGGAGTCTACCAGGTCGCTACCCCTGACGTGACTCGATTGCGGAGGCAGCCGAGGTGTAGCGTGGTACAAAATCGTCAGGCAGGCTCATAGTCGGGGACAGGCAGAAGGTCAGGACAGGCGGCTATGGTTCGTGGTCGTGGATAGGCAGAAGGTCAGGGCAGGCGGCAAGAATCGTGGTCGAGGAACGGAAGCAACGGTATGGTACACGGTAATCAGACAAGACTAGGAACGCTTTCTCTTAAGGCAAATGGCACTAGAGTTCTGGCAGGGTAGCAAAGAAGAGGTAGGCTTAAATAGGGGCAGTGACCGGCAATAGCCAATTACCGATGCACTGGCCCTTTAAATTTAACACTGCCGGTGCACGCCCTAGGAGGCGGAGCCGCGCGTGCCGAGGGACAGAGCCTGCAGCAGGATCGCGGCGGGGTAAGTATGCTCCCGAAGGAGCAGGGGAATGAGCTCTCCTGCGCCCCGACATGCGGGACGCGGTTTCGCTTGGGTGAGGGGCACGGATGTGCCTGCGACCCGGGACGAGCGTCGCAGGGGCATCCGTGACGATAAGCAGACTACTGAAAATTTTTCTCTTTACAGAACAGGAAGTGTCAGACCTCGTGGCCTAGTGTAAACTACAGGATTTAAGAACCATTAAAAAATATTGAAAGTGACATGGAAAATGTAAAAAAAATAACAAATTCCTAAAAAAATGTGTTTTAACATAAAAACGTGAGTTAAACAGTAAGTCATTTTTTGATGACACATTTATGCATGTATGCATCTTTTATGCATCTTTTAATGCAACCAATGACTTGGCAGCAGCTGCCTAGCATTGGTTACTAAATTTAAGACTACTGTCTACCAATATCCCCAAATCTTTTTCAACCATAGTTATTCCCAGTAATAAGTTATACAGTATATTACATAATTGAACTGTTTATATTCTTAGCACTAATGCATGACTTTACATTTATCCACATTAAATTTCATTTGCCATTAAAGGGTATGTTCACACGGCATATTGCGGCATGTACTGTACGTGCCACAATATGGCAGGTGTTTTAGAAGTACGCACTGGCCAACGCATACTTATAAGCGCGGATGGGGGGCCTCATTCATATCCATTATCCACGGTGCGTAAGAGCCGTGAAGAAGTGACATGTCACTTCTCTCTCCCGGCATACAATACGCACATATTCTACCCTAGGTTAGACGGACGTAAATCATAGTTTTCTATGAGAGCTATGAATTACCGTAATTGCAGGGCACATTACGGGCGTATTGCAGTGAATTACTTGCAAAAATGCATCTTGCAGTTAAGTCATGTGAACATACCCAAACACTGAGTGAAAATGGAAGGAGATCATGTGAACATGTATTTAACCCCTTAATCCACCATGGTCAAAATAACATGGCTCTTCGTTTTTTCTTCCTCGCCTTCCCAAAGCCATAACGTTTTTATTTTTTCACCTACATAGACATATGAGGGTTTTCATTTTGTGGGACAAGATTTACTTTTTAATGGTGTTATTCATCGTACCATAGAATATACTTGGAAACTGCAAAACAATTCTAAGTGGGGCAAAATGTGGAACAAAACATACTTGCACCATGTTTGTTGGAGTTTTGTTTTTATGGCACTCAATCTTCGGTAAAAATGATGTATTATCAGTATTCTACAGGTTCATTTGAATTCGGAAATACCAAACATGTATGGGTTACGTTATGTTTTGGTACCATAAAAAATTCCAAACATTTTCTATTTTTTGTGAAATTTGTGTGGCTGTGCCATAGTCTGTGACCAATAACTTTTTTGTACTAACACCTATGGATTTGAATAAGGCGGCATTTTTTGCGGGCTGAAGTGTACTTTTTATTGCTAACAGTTTGGAACACATGGGGCTTTTTTGATTAAATTTATTCAAATTTGGGAAATATGAAATGACCCAAAAACACAATTTTGACATTTGGAACTTTTTTCTTCTACAGCGTTCAGTGTATAGGATAAATGATAACATATTTTAATAGATCAGACTTTTTTTGGACACAGCAATGCCAACCATGTGTAAAAAGGGGGGTGACTTGAACTTTTAAT
>JAODAL010034230.1:0-44524 GCA_025379985.1 Phyllomedusa bahiana | reverse complement strand
TCCCATTAAGAAAAACCCTTAAATTTCCCAACATTCCATTTTCCCAAATTTTTCCCAAAAATACAAAATCTCAAAAGGGAAACTAAAAAAAAAACGTTCCCAAATTTTTAAAAAAGGGGAAAAAGATTTTTTCAGCAGCATCAGTTCTTATGATAGACAAATAGAAAAGCGTTCCTTTCAGCATTTTATCAATTGGTTTTTGGACCCCCAAGGGGGAAAGAGTATGAACCAACGGCCAAAAAACAATCCAAACCCCCTTAGCATGTTTTTTTTTTATACCTTTTGGGGTACAAACTTTTCCACCAAAACCTTTGGGGGGCGATAAAAAAAAACCCCTTTAATCGATCAGGGATCTTCAAAATTCATTTAATTTATACAGCACATTCTCATGTACAACTCTGGTTTCAGGCCTGTGTACAGTTACCTAACTGTTGCCATAGAGATTCAAATATTTAAAGGGGAAAAATTATGACCGGCTTGTTTGGGCATTGTCCCATTTTGATGCCACCTTTTTAGCTTTTTACTCTAGCCTGGGAAATTTTAAATTTACTGCTATTTATTACTTTATTTTCTCCTCACACCTGCACCCTTTTGAAAAAATTTTACCCTTGGCCAAACCTCGGAAAAATTAAAGGAAAGGCTGTTTTCCCATTTTGGGCTTTTTAAAAACCCCAAACATCAGGGGAAATTGCATTGAACAAAAGCAAATCTATTTCATTCAAATAAAGATATCACAGTAGAACAATGCATTTTACTCCATGTGGCGATAATTAAAATAACTCAATAATACTGGTTGATCCAAAGGTACAATGGAAATGAAAGGTAATAGGTAGTGCTTTTCGGAGGGGGCAAGCTCTGTGTTTTTTTTAAGGGGGGTAATTAAAAATTTAAAATTCCCCTCAGAAAAGTCCTTTCACCTAGTAAAGCAATTAATAAAGCCCCTGCAAAAAAAAAATTTTTGCAAAAAGCAACTTTTTAAATATTTTTTTTTTTAACTTCTGGTGCTGATTTTCAGCACATTTTTAAATTTGGTTATATTCTAAAAATGTGAATGGATCCCATTTTTTGCAACATGACAGTGTTATTGGGCCTAGTAATGCAACATACAAACATACATGGTTTCCTTCCCTTAAATTCGTTCAGCATCCATTGGCAATACAGTAAACAACCAGCCCAGGTGTATTTTTTGGGTTTCCGTGAAATTTAAAGGTATTGTGTGCTAAAAAGAAGTGAAATGAAAGAACGGTTTTTTAATTTTTCCCCGAATTGCAACAATTTTGAGCTGCGTTTTTTTATCCTCATGGCTTTATCCCCTATAAAAAACATGCTTCAAAACCAGCTTTGGGGGGTCAAATTTTGCATCACAAAAATAAACATAGAAATAAATGCATAGTTATGGGGGGGTCACATTTGTCGCATTTGCAACCCAGCCCCCCCCTTAACCACATTTGGTAGCTTTTTGTAGGGAAAATCGGGGGGCCCACAAAACCCACGTTATGTAGCTTAAAGACCACAGCTGAACACACCTTCTGTGTGGGTCAGGGGGTGGGGCCCACGGGGCTGTCTGTCTCCTGTACAAATCACCCCTTCTCCAGAAAGGCCGGCACCCCAGGGGTTATTTGTGGAGGGAGCAGGCACGGCTTCACAGGGGGGAAAAAAGAACCCCGGGTCCCGCTCCTCCTCTCTAATATACAGACCCTTTTGCTGGGGGTTTTATGTGACCCAGCAATAAAACCCCCATAGTGGGGGGGGGGGCATGAACAGGGGCATTTCACAACGAAGATCACAGGGGAACAACCCCAAAAAGAACTGGGTTTTGAGGAGTGGGTAAAAAGACACGGACCCGGGTAAGGTAGGGGTAGATGGGAAAAGCAGGGTTTTTGGGGAACTGCCGGGAAATTTACTTTTAAAGACTTGGCACCCCCACCCAAATACCGCCAAGGGGCGCCATTTCATTCCAGGCAAAAAAGGGGGCGCAAGGACAGGGTTTTTGGGCGAATTTTCCTTTTGGGGGGGGCCTTTTGTCCCTTATTTCCCTGGGGGCACCCAAAAACCCGTCCCAGCCGTGCCACCCCCAATGCCCACCCATTTAAATGGGTCAGCAGGGGGGAAAGAAAGAAAACCCAGAAGAGGAAGTGCCCCCACTGCACCTCCCCATTCGATGCAAGTTTTTAAGCCAAGGATGGAACCTTTAAAAATTTAGGCCCCCCAGGTTTTTATTGTCAGTTTGTTTGAGGCATTTGCTATCCCCTTTGGTGCTCATACCTGACATATCACTAGGCCTCCTTTTATTCACATTGTTTTTACTTTTACATTTTATTAACTACCGCTGCCGACCCATAGACAAAAACCCATCGAGGGCGGGTTTGGAAATACCTTTTCGGGGATGGGGTTTAGGTATAGGGGCCCCCTACGGGAAAGGTATATAGAACCCAATTTAAACTAGGTTTTAGGTATAAAAGGTTCCACCGGGAAGGAGGGTATTAGGGCCTCCGAAAGGGGAGGTATAAGAAAAATTAAGCCCCCTTTAATAGGTGGGTTATATTTTCCCCCCCAAATAGGTAGGTATATAGCCCCCTAGTACGTAGGTATATATGTCCACCCAAATGGGTAGGTATATAGTCTCCCCTAGTAGGTAGGTATATAGCTCCCCTCTAGTAGGTAGGTATAGTCCCCCCTAGTAGGTATTTCAGAATAAAAAAATACTCACCTCTCCCTGTTTGCCTGCCAAACGCACTATCTGGAGCGGTGCCCTTTGCCTAGACGGGGGTTACGTCAACACGCCCCCTTGAATTAAAAAATTGCTACTTGGAATGCTTTTTACATGACCCTGCAAACCCACCTGTAGGTGGGGGGGCTGGGGTTTCCCCAAAAGTTTAAAGGGGCTGGGGTTTTGAAATTTGCGCCCCCCAAAGTACGTCTCTGCCCCCTATCCCCCCTTTTCACAGCTGTGGGATTTTTAAAAGGGCAGTCCAGCATGGTTCGTGAAAAAGCCAACCGGACCTTATTGAGTCACTACTAGCCCATCTAGCTGCTGTCCATGCAACCAACACAGTGGTTGCTTTGGATATTAACTTGTGGTCATTTATTTTCACACACTACCAGCTAAAAGTTTGGATACATCTTTTGATTCCTTGGATTTACTTTTTTCTCTTTGTTTTCTACACTGAATATTTATATTGAAGACATGAAAACCATGAAGAAACACATATTGAATGCAAAAAGTGTTGAACTGACCAAAAATGTTTTTTTAATTTGATTGTTTTAAAAAAGGGCCCCCCCCCAAATTTTCTTTGGGTAATAGGTTTTTTTCACCTAATTTACCTTCTCCTTAAACAGCATTTTCCCAAATGGGTGGTCCTTTATTTTAAAAGGTGAAATTTTTTGACCTTATGATGTGTTAGGATACAGTTACATACATTGTTTAGACCTATTCAAGTCCTGTTGTAATCCACAGTAAGGCAGAAACCCCTCAGCTAAGTAAAGAGAAATGACAGTTCATAATTACTTTAACCCCTTAAGCACCATGAACTGCTAAATATTTCCGTTTTTGCCTCCCTATGTTTCAACAGTCATAATTTTTTTTTATATTTTCAGTGACAGTTGTTTGTTGTATTTTTAGTGGTATAGTTTGAGTATTTCATATAAAAAGCCCGCATCATTTTTTTTTTGTTCTCTTTGCACCTGTTTTATTTTTTATTTTACACCAATCACAATTTTTCCTTTTAAGTTAAACCCCCTTTTGATTAATTCTAGCTTACTATGGTTGTGTAGAAACCTAAAGGGGAAATTTTTTTTAAAAAAGTAATGGGTGCTACAAAAAATTTTAAAATTTAATTTTTAAATTTTTTTTTATCTCATTAATGGATTACTATTTTTCCCCATTCTGTGTCAGTATCACACAGGCTGCTGTCAGGGCAACACACGTTGGGGGAGAATTTTTTTAAAGGGATTTGCTTTTTGAAATTTTGGCTCAATTTGGGGGTTTCAAAATAATGTCTTTCAAGCATTTTTCCCCCATTTACTGTGGTTTAGACCCGTTTCAGACGCTTTTGGCGCCTTGCCACAAAAGGGGGTGTGTCCTAGTAAAAAGGGCGTGGGCCCTTCAACAAGTTTTTTTCGCAGTTTTTGGGGTAAAAAGTTTAAGCCCCAAATTAATTGTGGGTACAAACTTGGACCAGACCCTTTCCAAATTTTTCAAAACTATGATGGGAATTTTGAAAGCATTGTATATACGTGGGTTTTTTTTATTTAAATTTTTAAAAATTTTTAAATAATATTAAAAATTTATATAATAATAATTTATAAATATATAAATATATAATATATAAAAATATTATTTTTTTTTTTCTTTAACTTGAGTGCCCCTTAAGTACTTGACCACTAGAAAGGGGGGGACTCATTTTTACCACGGTGTTTTAAAATGGGTTCCATCACTTCATGTTGGGGGCTTCCAGCCACCATTTAATGTTTTAGAACCCCTTTTTGATCCTGTACGGGAGGGTGATCGCAGTGAGGAAAAATTCATTTTTGTTTCTGCGTTGTGATTTACCATGGCAACTAAAAGGGGTTAAAAAAGGCGGGGAAAAGGGAAACGGCTCATTTCCCTTTCTGTTAGGGCCCGGGGGTCCCCGATGGAATTTTTCAGCTGACACTAACCTCCTGTGAAGCAGGAGTACAGTGTAATCCTGCTACATTGAACCTTACTGACACCAGGAAATACCATGTGTTGGTAAGGGGTTAATCAGCATGACTACCACAGTATTTTTTTTTTTCAATTTGCATGCCCTCTCACTGAAACCCCTAAGGAGAGTATGAAGTGGGTGCCCTTTATAGACCGCCTTTGCTATTGCCTGACATAGACCCAATGGTTTTTAGAGGGAAATTTGGGCTGGAGGGAAAAAGGGAACTACCCCAAGGGGTTTTGGGGAAAAACCCAAACAGGTGCCCCATCTTAAAACTGAAGAACGCCCCCAGTGGGGGAAACTCCTTTAAAAAAAAAACGGCTACTTTTTAAAAATCTAAAAAATAAAAATTTATACAATTTTAATTTAAAACCCTTTTTTTTACTTTCTGAAATTCCACATGAGTTCCTAATAGTTTTCATGTCTTCAATATGAATCTGCAATGAAGAAAATAATTTAAAAAACACGGAATGAAAAGGTGTGTTCATAGTTTTGCTCTACCAATGGCAAAGGATGGGAATTTTTTTAAAAAATAATACTAAATTTTTTAGGTTTCTGAAAAAAAATTGTAAAATTTTTGAAAAAAGATTAACCAAAATATATTAAATTGTTTTCTTTGGTCATACATATAGTCAACATGTCTCCTGTACATGCTGTCCTGTTGACATTGGCATAAATTTTTAACCCCTGGGGACTCCCAAAGGCTCCGGAGGGTTTAAAATGGGCCCCCTTAGGTTCATGTTCATAGAACTTTTTTTTTAGGGAATGATACCCCTTTTTTTTGGGTTTTTTGCTATCTACAATACTGTGTGTTTCTCTGATAGTTTTAAAATTTTTTCTCCTTTTTGTTCCTCGTTCCCTTTTCTGTCCCTAAGGTGTGAAAAACCCAAAAACCATTTTTTCGAAGGTACCAATGAATGCTACCCTGTTACTCAAAAAATAGGCCCTAGCCCAATAAAAAGCCCTATGCTTAAATTTTTTTAGGGGTTTTTTTTGGTAGGCTTTAAATATAAGCCCCACCAGGGAAAAAAAATAAACATTGTTACAGCCGGGAAAGCTGAGTAGCCGCAAGCCACCTGAGCTACTGATCCTGTTGTACATGGAGAAAGAAAATTCAGGGATGGAATTTCAGGTTTCCAGATGGAAAAATTTTTTGTTCAAGGAAAAAAATAATCCTACCCTAATAATAAGCCATAGCTGTTTTTTGGGAGAAAAAATTATATAAGAATTGTCTTATTTTTGGAGAAACACAGTAGTTACACCCATGCATGATGACACATACTGGTGGTCTGTACAATATCAGAAAGTCTCATTACCTTTTTTGTTCATAATAAAAGATTGTTTCCTTTTACTTATGGCCCCATCTAAAGGGCCATTCCTGTTTTAGATTTTAGGGGAAAACCGGGGGAACACATTGACACAGTTTTTTTTCCACCCTTTGCCGGGTTTGCCACTGTCAATGACCATCTCACCATTTTTTATCACGGGTCAAAAGGGACACCCTTTTCAGGGGGCACCTGTGAGCCCCCGGGTGGAACAAAATCTTCAGACTTTTAAATAGCATAGTGGAAATGCCATAAGTCTCTCAGATAGCAATAACCTTTAAACTTTCATTGGGGGCTGTCCACTTACCCTTTAATATAATAAAAATGTCTATGGGCATAGAAAAGGAAAAAGGGTGGGGGCAAGTGTCAGTGCCCGGCAACCCCTTTTTTGGGGTGACGCCCCGGGTTATCTACAAGGGCTAGCTGTTTAGAGTAAAATATAGGAAAAGATAAGTTACAATATTTTTTATTATCCGACCTATTATCTAGAATGGATTTGGTCAATTAAACATGTGGATATTTCATCTATTTAACTAATTAAAATTTTTTTTTTTGGTACCCCCGGTTTAAATTTGTGGGTTTGAAAAGCAAAAGTAAAATACTTATTTCCCTTAAATAAGGGGTTTCCCGCAATTTTTTTAAAAATCATTTGTTTGGTTTTTGAAATTCTTCTCCCGTCATTTGAATTTTTTCCTTAAATTTTTCTTTTGGTTATAAGACAGTTAGGAAGAATCATTGTGAACATTTTATGATGCGCAATTTTAGTGTTCAACTAGGAATGTGTTATTTAAGGATTGTGAATATTTTTACACTTCACTAACAACCATTATCTGGAAGGAACATTTTAATCCCCTTTTCCCAGGATGACTAATTATGCAGTTTTTTTTGGGAGTTTTTTTAAATTTGGGAAAAGATATATACACTTATAAATTTAAATAAACTTCATAATCACAAATGTGCTGTAAGAGAACCATGCTGTGCAGTTATAGGATAGGAGGAAGCAATATTTTCTGTGTCTGCACAATTACAATACTGCTGTCTATTTTCAAAATCATTTAGTTTAAAATTAGAAAATCAACAAAGCAAAAATTTCAAATTTAAAAAATTTTGGGAAAAGGGGTACGGGTTTACAAAAACCAAAATCTATTAGGGCCCCCAATTGTAAAAAGGCCCTAATGGAAAACCCCTAAAACTTTTTTAAGGCAATAACTATTTTTGCTTCCAAAATTTAAAACAAAAGGGGGAAAACATTGTTTTTTTTTATATTTTTTAAAAAAGTGGCATGCGCCATCTTATCCTGTAAGACAGAGATAAAAACAAAAAAGGACATATTTCTCCAAATATGGCCCCCCAAAAAAACCCATGGACACATGGGGGAATTTTTTTTGGTCCCAGGGACCATATTTTTTTCGCACAATAAAAGTGTAGAATGTGCCTAATTTTATTTAAACAGGGGCAATTTTTGCGACATTGGGCTCAGGTAAACCACTTTGAAAGTGCTCTACCTGTTCTAACAGTAATGCACCTAGATTTGCTGTACTGGAGTATTAAATATGCAGCTTCATACAGTTTTTTTTCCCTGCTTTCCCGAAAGGGCCCTCTTTTAGGGGCATTTTAATTTGGGGCCACCCGGGGGCCTATAATACCCTGTATTGGAGTGTTTCCTGGTTCAAAAAGGGGTTAATTGGGGGTCACCAGGGTTTTGGGGGGTGGGAAAAAACGCCAGACTTCTGGCACAGCCCCGTTTTTTTAAAAATTTTTTTTTTTTTTTTTTTTTTTTTTTTTTTTTTGGTTTTTTTTTTTTTTTTTTTTTTTTCCCCAAAAGGTTTTCCTTCATGCAAACCCAGTTTAATTTACAATAATTTTTTTAAACCCCTTCCAAATTTTGGGCATTGGCACAAAGTATCTCCCCGGAGGAAATTTACATTTTTTGAGCTTTCAGGTGTGTATATAAGATGTGTGATAAGCAGTCTGTTCTGGAGCAATTTTAATAGATTTTTTCAAAAAAAAGGATGATTATTGGCATTCGGGCCCCAAAAGGTTTACAGTAATTTTCCAAAAATTTGCAACTTGTAAATTTTTTGTCGGGGTGCTTTTTGCAAAAACATACCGGGAACTGGACAAATGGGTCCAATTTTAAAATTTAAATAACTTGGAAACTGCAAAACCCCCACTCATTGATAAAAAAACCTTGAACGTTGACATATGAAGGTGCGCAAGTGAAGACATACACATGTTACCAGATATATTTCTAAAACAACAGTTCAATGAACCCTATTGCGTATGGGGCTGCAAAGCAAATGAATGTCATTGCACCTCTTCTAACCAAGATGCATCTGCCGAAAGGCATCAATTTTCACAGCAGTATCAAAACTGGACCCTTTGGGTTTTTGGGATAGTGTTGCCCCTTTTTTAATAATGAAAAAAAAATTTTAGATACTTGGTCACATGTTTTTGATCAAAAAAAGCCCCAAACCACCCACGAATTTCAACATTTTAAGTTCAAGGGGGGGGCTTGGGCATTTTTTTTATTTAAAAACATTTGGGAACCAAGGATTTTTAAAGTTTTTTTTTAGGGATGATTTGATAGCAAAAAATGCTTCTTTAGGGGTTTCCATGTATTGTATTGCCCTTTTTGCGTGGTGTGTGGTAATGGTGCGGGGTTTTATATTAAAATATTTAATGCCGAACCATGCCTTGGCACCCAGGTTCACAAATTTTTAATTTTTTAGAAATGCTTTTTTTTTGCAAAACTAAAACTTTCATTTGGCAAAATAAAATTTCTTTTAATCTATAAAGGGGGGAAGGATGCCTCCATTTTTTGGGTTTCCCCGGGCCCCCCGGCCACTTTCCCCAAACTGTTTCTTAGTGCAGCTTGCAAGGTTTTGGGGTTTTTTTTTTAATTTTTTTCTCTCTGGATAATTGGGGGTCGGTTTTACCCCAAATTGAGGCCTTAATTTTGGGTCTATTGAAGGTAAGGGTAGCTTAGGACCCCCGACCCCGAGATCACGTTTTAAGTTCGTTTGGGGGGTTTTGGGGATTTTTTGATAAAAAACATGTGAACCAAGGACTCAAAGTTTTTTTTAGCATGATAATAGCATTAAAAAGGGTTCCCTTTTTGGGTTTTCCCCTGAAAAGTATTGCCTTTTTCAATAAGGCACAAATTTTTGCTTCACAAAGGAAAGATTTTTGGGAAATCATTTTGGGGAAAAATCATTTGAACCAACATCCTAAAACCCTTTTCCCGGAGAAAAAGGGGCTGTTTGGGGGCAGTGTTTTGGTTTTTGGGGAATGCTCCTAGGGATTCTCTAGGCCTATCCCATGGGGGAAGGGACTTGAACTGAATTTTTGTTTTGAATCTATCCTCAGATTTATAAAACCCCTCAAACATGGGGAATTATCTTACCTGAGGCAGATGTGATCTTCTAGCAAGACAATTAAACATGACCAAAGCTTCCAAATACTATCCTGGCCCCCTAGTTGTCCAGACAAAACCAAATTGAGTACTTGTAGGACAACCTCAATCAACATTTTTTAAATCTATGGGTTTCCTTTTCCCATGCCCCTCCAAAAATGTTTAAATGCATGAAATCCCCATGGCCCAGATACTTTGACAACCAAACCCGGAACCTTAAATTTATTTTTCCCCGCCCATTACCTTCCGTCCGTTCTTCACGGGGGTTGGTTTCTCTTGGAAAATTTTCTTTTGGGGGGTCATAATAACTGACCAGGGGTGTTTTACTCGCTGCTTTTTAAATTTTATAAAGTAGGAAGAATAAACCTTTAAATCATTTTCATTAAACCTCAGACAAGTAAACAGCTTAAAAAATTTTTTAAGATTTTAGGAATTACAAAAAATTTCAAATAGTTTTTTTTGAAAAAAATTTAAAAATTTCCCTAAAAAAAAGTCCCAAAATGGGGAAACCGCTTTAAACAAGCACAGGGCAAGGAAAAATCCAAAGGCCCAAATTTTTTTGCATGACAAAAACCTGCACCCGTGATTGGGGGGGCCCCTTTATGATTTTTTGTAATTTTGGGCCCCCTTTCACTTCTTTGTAAGTGACTGGGTGCATGCTTGAAAAAAAAATAAAAATAAGGCATCAAACACTACTGTATGAATGTGGAATGATCTTGTTTTTAAATTGGATACGCGGTATGGTTAAACGTACAAGATATTCATGCATCCAATTTATCATAAAGTGTATGCTACCTGTGACTTCCAATTTGTGATCTATTGTGTCAAATGCCCTTGTGGCAAATTTTATGTAGGTGAAACTGCTCAAAAGGTTATAGATCACATAAGCCAACATAAATCATGTATATATAATAACAGAACAGCTGACTCAGCAGTCGCTTTTCATTTTCTTGTAGAACCTTCATTCAATTACTCAATTAAATTACATGGTTTTAGAATCATTGTCCAGACACAGAAGAGGTGGCAACAGAAAGTTTCAGTGAAACACAGAGAAGCATGGTGGATGCAACCAGCCATATGTCATCAACAAATTTACAAATTCATATGTTTTTCTTCTGTTTTTGATTACACATTATCTTTCCGATTTTTTGTTCTTTTCACTTGCTTTAATTTTATCCTTTTTTTAATGTTTTTCATATCTAATGTCTTTTTCTACATATTCTGATGGGTTTGCTGGAGTTTGCAGTGGAACTTGCATGTTAAACTGCTTTCAATGGATTCCACTGTATAAGAATACAGTAGCATTCATTGATCCATAGGACCCTGTGATAAAAAAAATATATACCACACAGTATATGTTTTATTACAGGATGCTTTTATTTGGAATAGTGCAGCAGTCTGAGTTATTCCATAGAGCAGAACAAAAAATATTTTATGTATATCTGGCTGACAAAGTCTTTTATTTGGCCTTTGTTGGGTGAATGGAGTTTTATGGATATGTTTGATGTATGCATATGCATATACATAAAGCACATGGACACTGCAAATATGATAGTATTATAATTTAGTTATTAGTAGCTAACTGGGGCTGCTGTCACTGCTGTGGAGATAAGAAATGGAGCACCATCCTCTCCATACCACAGGTAGCTGTCCTTGGTCTCCAAGATTGCCTTATACTGGCTGTTCAATTTAGACCGTCTAATTCAGTAATGGTGAACCTTTAAAGGGGTTGTCTGACTACAAGGTTTGTTTTTTAAGTTAAAGTTCTTGCAAAAACAAGTAACTTTGCAATATATGTCCATTACCAGTGTTCTACATATTCTGAGATATCCCCTCTTGTATGGGCTGCATCAGCTCCTCAGGTCACTATAGTTACAGACCTGTTTGATCTCTCATGATAGGCTGTCAGCACTGGTTGCTATAGCTACAGACCTGGCTTCTACTGCAGCCTAGTAGAAGCCAGGAAACACACCCCTGAATTCAAAATGAAACCAAGAAAATAGGACTGAGCTAAGATGAATCAATGTAGTGAGACAACCGCTTTAAGAGTCCAAGTGCCCAAACTGCAACTCATAACCCACTTTTTTTTTATTGTGCCATCACGGCAACTTATGAGTGGCCTGGTGTGGGGGCACAAAATGGCCGACAGCATAAAATTGTTATATTGTATAGCAACTGCATAAGGTCAGACATCCTGACCTGTGTCACTGTCCCCCAGTCCTTTCTACCTTGCTTCTGATCTGATGATGTCCTCTGAGCCAGGACTCAGAGGAGCACTGCACTTCAAATGAGTACAGTGGATTTTGTCTGTTAATTTAAACTTTGGACAAGTTGTGGTTTTACTGTGGTTATAGTGGTAATCTGCGGCAAAATGCACACCCCTTAAGTTTTGTTGTGGATATTGGCTTCCCCATTAAAAGCAATGAGAAATATGGACAACAAATCTGCTAACAGTAGACAATATAAATAGACAAATAGCAGATACAAGTCCGTGTGGAGTTTAGGTTGACTTTTTCTGTAGCAATTGAATGAGATGTCTTAAAATTTAATTCACATTGCTACATAACCACCCTGCCTAAATATTTCCTACTAAAGCCAGATGCTCCATTACTATCAGGATCATCTCTATAAGTGACATTCTGTATTTATGTATGAACATGGTATCTTTTAATGACAGTATCCTGAAAATAGAAAACACTAAGGGCCACATGTATGAAAATTGTTTAGGTCTAAAACTCACTTTTTTGCCCATAGATTACTAAAAGGGACTGCGCCAGAAGCCTGCCGTCTTTTCAGCCCGATATCTAGCGCCGTCCCGTTCGCAATAGTTTTAAACCTTGCGCACACCAGTATCAGCGAACTAGAACTGTACGAAGCTATAGATTTATAGCTTCAGTATGGCATTTCTAGGCGCATTACTGCTGGAACAGGTAAACCACTTTAAAAGTGGTTTTCCTGAGCAAGAATTGTTGTATCTGTGCTAGAATGCACCTAGAGCAGGTTCATAAATCAGGCGCATTCTACACTATTATAATGCGCACAAAAAAATCATACATGTCGCCCTAAAATACCACATTCTAGATCTCAATGAATAAAATATTCCAGTTGCAATTATTTATTCATTACTTAGTGGAATGCGTTGTGAACCATAAAACATAAAAGTGATCAATGAAAATCAAAATTAATATCCCTTGGAGGTCTGGATTTGGAATGTTACTCAAAATCAAAGTGGAAAATAAAATTTCAGGCTGATCCAACTTCAGTGGAAATGCATTAAGACAAACAAAATGTGTGTGTGGTTACCACGTGCCTGTATAACCTCTCTACAACGCCTGGGCATGCTTCTGACGAGGTGGCAGATAATATCCTGAGGGATCTCCTAACAGACCTGAATTAAAGCATCAGTCAACTTCTGGACAGTTTATGGTGCAATGTGGCATTGGTGGATGGAACGTGACATGAAACGTGATTGAACAGCCAAATCCGAAAGCTGCGCCAAAAAAGTGCCGTTTCCACAGTGAAATCTGATGGAAGAATGAATATGTTCTAAGTTTTTTGAAAAAAGGTTTTAAAATACAACCTCAGGACCACAAATTGGATTTTCTATTGAGGTCTACAGGAATGGATTTACTGGCGCTTTTAGAAGGTTTTGAAAATTGAATCTGCATAAAAAAACCAACTGGAAATCCTTGCTGCGCAGACAAACCCTTATCATTGTGGAAGAAACGGCAGTCATTAGTTCATGGTGAACACTCCTTATAAAGGCAGTCATCCAGCTCCAGCTCTACCCTGATCAGTGCAGGGAGGAGGGGAACATGAACACATATGTAAGCTGAGTCGCCAACCAGACAGCTACTCACTGTGTCTGCTGGCTTCTTTTTTTCCCGACCGATCACAGTAAGGCTATGTTCACACGGCTTATTTCAGAACGTATTTACATCGGATTGCCGATCGTAAATACGTTCTGAAATCAGTTGAAAATCAGTTGCAAATAAGTGCCACTAAGTGTGGCACGTATTTGTAACTGATTTCCCGACGGATTCACCACCTACAATGATTGGAGATGGTGAATCCGTCGGTAAATAATTGACATGCACATTGTTTTTCCGTCCGGATTGCCGTCGTCAATCCGCGGCGGCAATCCGGCATGGAACTACGCGTCGTGTGAACGACGAGCCGTATTTTCTTTTGAAATCAATAGAAAATAGGCTGTGACTTGTTTCTGACTGATTTGCCGACAGATTGACGATCGTCAATCCGTCGGCAAATACGCGGCGAAATAAGCCGTGTGAACGAGGCCTAACGCTCTATGAGTTGAAGGAGGAGGAGCTTGGAGACCTGCTCTTTCTGTCCTACACTTTAAACAATATAAGTAAGTTAGTGGTCATGAATAGAGCCACTAGAAAAGAAATGTTGGCACCAGCCTCTAGCTGTTAATGCTGACCAAGTGGCAACCCACAGTGTGCATGGCACAGAGAGGGCTCTGTGTGAGCCCTCTGGCATGCATGCCATAGGTTCACCACCACTGATCTGATGTGTATTAGGGCTTAGCTACTCACCACCTGACAGAAAGGAGATTAACATTATTTAATATTATTTGTATTTATTTTAGAGAGCCATTAATTTCAGGGTGCTGTGCAGGAAAAAGGGTTTAAATTCATGATATGAGACCAGGACAAATGGAATATTACCAATAAATAACAACAGACTGATGCAGAAACAGAGAGGACCCTTCCCACGATGGAGAAGGGGGAGAAACAGATTCTAAGGAACAGAGATTTTTGTATTATAGTGTAGTGGCAGCAGGGTTATCATAGGTTGTATGTTATCCTGAAAACATGTATTTTCAGGTTACATTTGAAACTTGTAAAGGTGGAGGAGAGTCTGATGCGTTGTGGTAGTGAGTGCCAGATTATTGGGAATGTATGAGAAAATCTTAGAGACGGTTGTGTAAGGAGTTGACAGCAGAGAAGGACGTCTTGTGCAGATTGGAGATTGCATGTCGGGAAATATTAGGAAATTAAAGCAAAGATTTATTGAAGGACAGGTTATGGGGAACTTTGAATGTCATGGTCAATAATTTTAATTTGATTTTCTGGGTCACTGGTAGCCACTGAAGAGATTGGCGAGGAGAGAGGCAGAGGAGTATTGAAGAGAGAGGTGGATTGGACAGGCAGCAGAGTTGAGGATGGTGTGATTGCCATCAAGAGTGTTTGATGGGAGGCCACAGAGAAGAAAGTTGCAGTAATCTAGGCAATGAATGATGAGGGCAAAAACAAGCATTTTTTGCAAAGTTAAAATCAATAATGGGGCAGATTTGGGAAATATTTTTAGGTGGAGGCACTTGGAAGTGCAATGGCTTGGAGATAAGGATTGGGTAGTTGGATTTCAACATTTCTGAAGCATTTGCTGTCTTACTCCTGTTTCCCCATTAAGAAAACGTGCATAGGACACAGTCAAGCATGAATGTGCATGTTGGGGGTCATGATAACTATTAGGTATGGTCAACCTAACTCAGGCTCTTCAAAACGTAGATCCCATACTAAAATGATCTGACCACTACTGTCATAGACATTCCGAATATTTTAACTTGAAGCCTACTGGGATCTCTTAAATAATGTACTGTAACTCATTTACGTTAATTGGTATAAAATTTAAAAAACACAACCAAAAATTCTTAAAAATGTGTCAAACATAAAAACACGAGTTCAATTTCTGATGTCACATTTTTTGATAACACATTCCCTTTAAAGTTGTTCGATTTAGACCTGTAACTGATTTAGCAACGACATAATGCATTATGTTAAATTCTCATTTCAATGTACATTACCAGACATTATAGTGATCATCTCTGTCAGTCTCTCCTTTAAAACGAATATCTTTGACCATTTCTGAAACTAATTTGTTGGTAGAATCCCACAACATATATAATCATTGTACAAAGTAGGCGAGATTATTTTCCTGCCTGTTAATTTTGCAGTTTAAAAGCCTTTGTCTTTAAGAAAATAATAGATGATGTGTGTAATTGAATTGGCCTTGCATATCACATTGAGAATGCAGTTATGCTCCACACTGTATTACAAAGATACAAGGACTGCTGAAATTCATTATGCTGTTTTCCTTGGAATATAATAAGTGTTGTGATATTCTTGTAAATTACTCACTGCATCATTAAAATGCTTCACCTTCCTTACTGAGAGATGTTTACACTAATGGCTACCGAAATGTGTGTTCGGGTGAACATCAGCCTTAAGAATTTCTTGCAATTTCAAAATAGAAAATTGTCCTCTGAGACCTGTTCCATATATGCAAAATACATCTGAATAAATGAGTACTTTATCTAAAGTGGGAGCGTGCTGTATCTTCCATCTGTAGTCTGAATGATTGCCCCATTCCAAGCCTCCTGACTCTCATGGAGCCATCTGGTACATGTGCCATTGTGAATGGATGTAGGTAAGAGCTCTTGTTAACACAACCATCTTCGACCAACTGTGTATCTTCATGCTCTGCATTCACATTCTTGTATAAGTAGAAGACAGGATGGAATCAATACATGCTCTTTACGTCTATTTTTTTTTTTTTTTAAAAACAGCTTGGGAATATAGTTACTTCATAAAAAAGCTATACTATTGTAAAGAAAACTTTAAGAATAATATATCATTATAACAGAGGATGATAACAGATGCCGATACAGAGATATAAAATGATAAATAATGGTGGGCTAGAACAAAAGAAGCACGAAGTAATGGACTCTTGGGAAATGCCTATTACTTTTTATTATTATATGAACGTATAAATGATAGAATTGAATATTACAACTGGAAACAAAAGTGTTTTTTTTTCTGTTTTCCTGCTTCTGTTCATATGAAATTATGCAAATAAAATGCAACTAGTAAAAGGATAAAAACAATAAAAATAATAATTTGGAAATGACTTATATGGTTATGTGCACAATAGAAGAAAGCTAATGTTTACTTTATCTTCAGTCTTTTTTAGTTTGAAATGAATATATTAAATATCTGATGCCGAATCTAAAATCTGTATTTATGGAGTGGGCGGATAGCAGCTTGTCTGTTTCCATTTTTTTTTACCTAAAGTTGCTCCTGTTATCACTACAACTAAAGATCTGTAGACTCAAAACAAGAGGACATTTTTAATCAAGTTGATTTATTTATTTATTTACAGTCAGGGACGCAGACGGAGACACAGACGGAGTGAGGCCCTGACGCTAGTCCCAACCTCTGTCCCTGCCTTTTGGTATACCCGACTCCTTACTAGGTCGACCCCAACCAGATGACTGAGATCTGCCCAAGTGAGACACCAGATGTAGACAAACAAACAAAGAACAAACAAGAGAGGTCGGACAGGCCAAGTCAGCAACGAACGGGCAGTGCAGTACAGAAACGAGTGACAAGAGAGTAACCAGGGTCCAAGCAAAAGTCAAAGAACACAGAGTAAGCAATAAGAAAACAGGTGAAATACAGGTAGAGGAAACCGTAGAGCAGGCAAGGAAGAAAGGAAGCTGAGTCCATTTATAGGGAATAGGAGAAGATAGAAAAGAAGTGATAGGTAACCAGGAATGTCAATCAAAAAGGAACAGTTTAACTCCACAAGTGCTGGAAGATTCCTGGCCACAGGCGTTGGCCAGGGATCAATTAAGCATACAGAGCTACAGGACAGAGTTCACATCCTATAAAATTTGTTGCTGCATTCATGTCCCCAAGGTAGGGCAAGAGAAGGGTCAGATTTTATCTCCTTTCATTTTTGAATTTTGCACTATGTTAGAGCATTCATGCCTCAAATAGGTGACAGAAATGGTGGTGTTACAAACAGTGATCTCCATGATCCACCTTTACCCCACTCCTTCTTTATTTTTATTTTTTGTAATATAGAAATAGTAATGTAGAAATTTCCAAAACAAACATGATGTAGGAATGTTTTCTAGAGGGGCAATAGGAACAGCAATTAGGAAAGAATGGGCCACAATCCAGAGATCAGATTTGTCACATTTTAGATTACTTTATGTTATAAGATTGACAACAGACACAATATCTAAAATGTCTACTTGTAATTTGGATCCACGGGAATGACCAGACACAGCCGGGGATGCCAATGACAGGACTCCAGAATGGCAGACAGGAACACTGAGATTCCAGATGAGCAGACTTGAGTGCTGCAGGTGGAAATTACAGGAACTCAGGGATGGCATGCTAGGACACGGGGACACCAGGAGCACAGGAATGCTTGGCAAGGACACAGGGACACCAGAAGCATAAATGCAGCTGCAAAGGATACAGGAACACCAGAAACAAAGGATTCCAGACCATCTGGTGGCTGACACCAAGGACCAGATGTATACAATGGGCTGCGCCAGATTTTTGGCATGCTGTCTGACAAAAAGAATGTCATTGTCCATGTCCGACATAGCAGATTTGTGTCAAAAAGGGGTGCTCTGTCCAACATTCTCAAAACTTTGTTTGTAGCAATTCTTAGGAGATGTACATTGCCACATTAAGAAGTTTAGACACATTTATGAATGTTGCTCAACAAAAATATCATTTTCAAAGTGGCGAGGCTGAGAGAAAATTAATCTCAAGACACATAAATGTGTCTCACAATGGGATACATTTATAGAAAGACACTTTCATACATATTGACAAAAGTTACAATAACCTAACAAAACATTCAAATATCTAGTCTAAGACAGTTTGAATACATCTGGCACCAAGAGTGTAGGATTCCAGACTGATAGGTTGCAGATACCTTTAGCAAAAGGTTCCAAACTAGCAGGCAAGGATACTTCTAGTGCAGAATTCCAGACCAGCAGTCAAAGACACTAGGAGAGCAGGGTTCCGGACAAGTAGACGACGACACCTGGAGCATATGCATGGCAAAAGTTGCGTCCTCCCCAAATCACCACAAAGAATCAAACAGGATAAATAGAACCCCAGAAACTCCAGCCAAATAAGATGAAAACTCCAGTATGCAGCAAAACTGGGTCTGTTGCTATGACAACAATCTGGAAAATAGCAATAGCATACCTCCCAACTTTTAGAGATGCAGACATGTATTGCCAACATACAGTGACCATACGGGTGTAAATACCAGTAATGCACAGGTGCTCTGCAGACATACAAGTGCAGCTACATTTAGTGACTCACAGATGACTTCTTCTCTGATGGAAATCGTTCTCTTTCCCCTTCTCCATTCGTTACAGATCGCAATGACGACTTCTCCTGGTCATGCCTCGTCCCTGCACAAATAACTACAAAAACAATTTAGACTCCTCACTTTTCCAGCACATCCCTAACTGTTCCCTCCTTGTACAATATCCCTATGGGATGATAAAAGGAGTAGGGGAGGCTATGGAGCAATAGGCAGTGGTCAGGGGGTTATAGAGTGTTAGGTGAGGGTTGTATTATGTTTTGACACAAGGTGACAGGGGTGAGAGAGGAGTACAGCTACAGCTTAAGGTACAATCTCTTGGGAGGAGACAGAGGATCAACCCTCCAGAGACTGTGGTGGGGCTGTGGCTCAGACTCCATCCCCTGCAACCCCAGATGATCAGTCACAGCTATGACCTTCAGGAGCGCCAGTTCCCCAGTACTCAATGCACCAGAGGTGATGGAAAAAGAAAGATGACCATCAGAGGAGGAAAAAAATTAAAAAATGGAAAAAAAAACAACACAGAAACAGAAAAAAACTATTTATTTAAATAAAACTCCCTGACACCAGCCCTTGTTGACCATTTTATTAAAGAAAGAGATGCAATGCTGGTCCAGCAAATGCATCAAAGTCCAAGAGAAAAACCTGTAAAAAAACAAAGACAGAAACCCTACAGATGGAGTATCACGCAGCTTTCCCTAATGTTGAATACCTATTCAGGTTCCAGAGAAAACTGGGTGATATCCCCCACAGCAGGTACCCAAAAAAGATGGATCCCTGCTATGGTGGAGGGAGCATCACCCAGTTATCCCCGTTGCTGGATAGGTTATTAAGTGCCCTGGAAAGCTGGGTGACATCCCCCACAGCAGGCACCAAAAAAATCTGGGTATCTGCTGTAGGGAATGGGTGCCACTCAGCCTTACTGGATGCTGGATAATAATCTGAATTCTGGTTTGCTGTGCATGACCCCATTTACATAACATTTGGTGAATCTGTTGTAGACATCTTTTAGGATACCTTAAAAAAGAGGTATCCTGATGTAAAACGTGTCGGAACCATAGAGAACTCTCTTCTGGACTGTTTGCACTAGTTCCTGTTTATAGACACATTGAGGCGAAATGTCCCACTATGATGGGTTTTGGTGTATATTGCACCATGAAACTTTTGACGCCATATTTTCGATTTAAATGAACTGTAAGATACCAAATCTAGGGATATTATACGCGGGGCATGACACATTGTAATGTGCCTAAAAAGGAGCATTAAATATAGTAGCAATGATATGCTGTGCGCCTCCATAATGGCATGCGCCTATCGAGGCGCATTACATACACTAGTAATGATACGTTGTGCACCTCCGTAATGGAATGCACCTCGATAGGCGCATTACATACACTAGTAATGATACCTTATTTGCCTCCGTAACGCAATGCACCTCAATGGGTGCATTACATACACTAGCAAAGATACACTATGCACCTTGATTGCGCAATGCGCCTCTTTAGGTGCATTAAGTTTACTATGCAAGGTATACCAGTCGGAAGATTTTTGTAAGGATCCTACTTCCAAGCGCACTAAAAACTGCCACACTGACGGCAATTTTCAGACTTGTCGCCCATTATATACAAGAACACAAGTGTGGTCTCCTGAGTGATGCTCAAACAGATGCCCAAATGTGATGTGAATGATGTAGTTTTTGACAAAAATGTGTTTTTTGTAGCATCACTCTCTTCCAAGAGCAATAGTTCTTTTTATTTTTCATTCAACATTGCTGTATGAGGGCTGTTTTTATGTGGGACAAGGTTTCATTTTTTATTGGTACCATATAATATATTGAAAACTCCTAAAAAAAAAAGGGGAATAGGAAAAAAACATAGTTGCATCACTTGTTTTTGTGTTAAATACTTTTGAAGTTCACTGTGCAGTATATATGATGTTAACTTTTTCTTCAGGTCAGTTTGATTCCATTAATACCAACTTTAAAAAATCTGTATATATATTTTTTACTGGCCATTTTTCATGACCAATGACTATTTAATTTTTCTGCTACTAGACCAGTGTGAGGACTTTTTACATAGTAAAGTGCAGTTTTATTTGGTCTTTTTAGCTTACATTTTCCATAGTGAAACATTCAGAGGTAGAAGTATTTGTGGTGGAAATAGCACAAGCAGCATGACAGATATAGAGGGTGAAGTAGCATTACACTCTAAAGGACCTACTTCAGAAAAATGTCTGAAGAGGCTTTTTTAAAAGAGCAACTAGAGATCTGAGAAGGAGAGGTTTGTGTAGTAGGGTGATGGAAGGTAAAGAGCATTGATGTAGGCGTGATAATAACAAATGTGGGTAAGGAGAATTGCAAAACTGGAAGAAATTTAATAACTTTACTCCAATTGATGGCACATATTAATAGCTGGACCAATTGTATGATATCAAACCTTATGACTGGACTCAGTACAGTAACATGTGCATATACACTGAGCAGACATAACATTGACCCGACAAATATTGTGTAACTCCCCTACATTCTGCTAAAACAGCTCTAACTCATTCAGGAATTGACTCCACACGACCACTGAAGGTGTCTTGTGGTCTCTGGCAGTCAGATATTAGCAGCAAATACTTCAAGTCCTATAATTTGCAACTTCCATGGATTTTACTTGTTTTTCTATTACTTGTCACAGGTGCTCGATTAAATTGAAATTTGAAAAGTGTATTTGATGTGTACAGTAGGTTGACCCCGGAAGGGGGGGAGGGGTGGGTATCGCTATGCAGCAGTTACAGTGGGGAAAAAAAGTATTTAGTAAGCCACCAATTGTGCAAGTTCTCCCACTTAAAAAGAGGAGAGAGGTCTGTAATTGGCATCAAAGATAGCCCTCAACTATGAGAGACAAAATGAGAAAACAAATCCCGGTGGAAATTATGGTGGACAATAAGTATTTCGTCAATAACAAAAGTTCATCTCAATACTTTGTTATATATCCTTTGTTGGCAGTGACAGAGGTCAAACGTTTTCTGTAAGTCTTCACAAGTTTGGTACACACTGTTGCTGGTATGTTGGCCCATTCCTCCATGCAGATCTCGTCTAGAGCAGTGATGTTTAGGGGCTGTCAGTGGTCAACACGGACTTTCAACTCCCTCCAAAGGTTTTCTATGGGGTTGAGATCTGGAGACTGGCTAGGCCACTCCAGGACCTTGAAATGCTTCTTACGAAGCCACTCCTTCATTGCCCTGGCGATGTTCTTGGGATCATTGTCATGCAGAAAGACCCAGCCACGTTTCACCTTCAATGTCCTTGTCTTCAAAATATCACAATAAGCTATATTTTCATTCTGGATCATCCTGTCTCAGCAAAAAAACCAAAGGGGCCATGAATGTACTGGCTTAAGAGGAGGGGGAGCACTGCTTTTCCCCTGTAGGATGAGTCCCTGGCGGCATAGTGTGTTATGATGGTAGCCTTTTTTTACGTGGGTCCCAGCTCTCTGCAGGTCATTTCATAGGTCCCCCTGGTGGTTATGGGATTTTTTCTCACCGTCCATGTGATCATTTTGACCCCACGGCTGAGATCTTGCGTGGGAGCCCCAATCGAGGGAGATTATCAGTGGTTTATATGTCTTCCATTATCTAATTATTGCACCCACATTGCTTGCCTATTTACAGATTCAGTCTTTCGCCTGGTGAGGGCTCAATTTTTTTTTCTGGTGTCCTTCACAGCTCTTTGGTCTTCACCATAGTGGAGTTTGGAGTGTGACTGTTGAGGTTGTGGACAGGTGTCTTTTATATTTTAACAAGTGCAAACAGGTACCATTACTACAGGTAAAGATTGGAGAACAGAGGGCCCCTTAAAGAAGAAGTTAGAGGTCTGTGAGAGCCAGAAATCTTGCTTGTTTGTAGATGACCAAATATTTATTTTCCACCATAATTTGCAAATAAATTCTTTCCAAATCAAACAATGTGATTTTCTGGATTTGTTTTTTTCATTTTGTCTCTCATAGTTGAGGTCTACTTATAATGTCAATTACAGGCCTCTCTCATCTTTTTAAGTGGGAGAACTTGCACAATTGGTGGCTGACTATATACTTTTTTTCCCCAGTGTATGTGGGAAGACAGTGAAGCTTGGCCTGCCATTAATCGGTGTGCTGCAGAGAGAAGGAGCTACAGAGTGACACAGTTATAAGGAGGAAGCCTGACAGGATCTAGTTACTTCTGTTTAGGAGTTTAGTTAAGCCAATTCCTCAGTTTTGAAATGAGGACAGTTCTAATTATGTTTGAGTAAAATAGGTGAGCTTCCGACCCATCAGCCAGCAGTGGTGTAGGACAGGCTGGGGCCATGGTATCAGCCCTACTCACAAATTTACTAGAAAGACAAAGAGGAAGAGAGAAGTACAGGAGAAGAACTCAAACTCTCATTACTGCTCTTATTCTTTCTCATCTGGACTATTGTAACTCCCTGCTTATCGATCTCCCTCTCTGCAAACTCTCCCCTCTACAATCCGCCCTGAATGCAGCAGCTAGGCTCATCTTTCTTTCTAGCCACTATACTGATGCCTCTAACCTGTGTCAGTCACTGCACTGGTTGCCCATTCAGTAAAGGATACAATATAAACTCATCACACTCACCCATAAAGCTCTACACAGCGCTGCACCGCTCTAATCTCCTCCTCATCTCTGTCTACCACCCTACCCGGTCTCTCCGCTCGGCGGATGATCTTAGACCACATTCCTCAGTTATCCGAACCTCCCATGCCCGCCTCCAAGATTTTTCACGGGAGGCACCAGTTCTCTGGAACATACTACAGCAGACGATCAGGCACACTCACAACCCTCATAGTTTTAAGAGGGTTCTGAGAATACATTTTCTCAGTCTGGCCTACCAAGATCCATAATTGCTAACCAACCCCCCACTCTCTAACGCACACATTTTTTGTCACTCTCTACAATTCAGCACTTATCTGTATATACTGTAGATGTACTGTCATGGTGGCAGGTCCATCCGAGTTCTATATAAAATATTTATGTCACATGGCTGGACCATTGTAAACCTAGCACTTCTAACCCTTCATCTCACCCATACATCCTAATAGATTGTAAGCTCTTGCGAACAGGGCCCTCACACCTTGTGTCTCATCTGTAAGTAGCTTTTCATTGTGTAATGTATGTATTTTTGTCTGTACCTACACCCCCCAAATTGTAAAGTGTTGCGGAATATGTTGGCGCTATATATAAATAATAATAATAATTATTATTAATAAGAGAAAAGTACAGGAGACTGCAAGGAGGGGATTGTGCAAATCCCGTACTAGGTACAGTACATATTGGGCAGATAAAGTGGGCTGTCTTGAAGAGTAGTACCGACTGTTAAGGCAACCGTAAAGTCCTTTAGGTGGAATGCTGGTTCAGTGACTGAGGGGACTGGAGGGAGGTTGTGCAGAGAGAGAGAGGAAAATAAAGGGAAATTGCCCACGGAGCAATTTAAGAGAGGAAGTTTAGAATTGTACGTTATAATGAATGTGATATCCTGTGTCAAGAGTGAAGTGTAACATTCATAAGATAAGTACCATGAGTAATGCATGAAGATCCTGCCTGGATCCATTGTTTGTTGTTGCTTCAAGAACTGGTGCACTGCACCTCACGACACCACCTGATAAAACTGTCATGAACATATTACACTTGCGTGGTTCCTCAACTTTACATTCACACGACGTTTTTTGAAGTGTAAATTTACTCTTCAAAATCAGCTTCCAAATCTGCTTCAAGAAACACCTGATTAGAGGTGTATTTTGAAGCAGATTTTTATTTTTATGGACGTAATTGCATAAAAATAAAGGCTCGCAATTACACTTGAGAAATACGCTTCATGTGAAAGACAAGGTGTATTTAACATTATATTCGACAAACAAAGATTTGAAGCTTGTATGAGGCTGTTTTTGGGCCATTTTCCAGTGCATTAAACGCGCTAAAATATGGCCCAAAAACTCCATGTGAACACACCCTTACAAATATTCACCTCTTGAGGTTACTTGCAGGGCAACATAACATTGCATATCACCACATTGCATAGTATTATCACAATTAAACAGAATGAAACATTGCAGAATGAACCCTTGACCATCCTACAAAAAATTGCTCTGAGATACCGCAGAACCACAGTAGAGGAGTTTGAGCTCCAGGTTTCTACCCTCAGCACAGTCTTTCCAACAGCTGATATCCAAAACAAAGTACAGAAGAGGCAGGCTAGAGACAAAATCAGGCAAACAACTGATTTAGGCAGAGGACGTTTGACTTGAGCTCAGAGCAGATGGTCAGAGCAGCTAGCAGGCAAATAGGGTGGCCAAAGAAATAGCCAAGGTCAGAACCAGTAGAAAAAATGTAGTAATAGTCAGCTGCAAAAACTCTAGATCAGGCAAGGGCTAAAGGGTAACTTTCCCTTTAAAGGGGTTTTCTCACCATGCTCTTTCATTGAGTCACAAGCATTTTCCACTCACTTTGTCTCCTCAGGCTGTGGCTGGTTCTCTATCAGTGATTAGCATATTCAGTTTCTAGCTAAACCATTATACTGACAAGTGCAGGGGATGTTATCTTTCAGTAAAAACAAGGTACATGTGCTGTGAGGGCTGAATACACTGCCTTTATCTTAAACACATGCTAATCTTTTTAAAGTACATTCATTTTTCTGCAAAGCTCAGCCCTGTGAGTCCGTCCATGGGGTGATATCACTCTGCTCTCAGCTTATCAGATAACAGAACTATGGACTGGTGTGCATGTTAATTTAGAAACCTATGTGCGCTCAGAGCACAAAAATAATGCTTCTATGTATTTAGAAGAAGTCTTCATTTAACTGTCCCTTCATGTTGAAAGCTAATCTTTGTAGTGAAGAAACCCTGCTAAGTAAGTACTAAAGCACACTGTAAACCAGCAATGACCAGTGTGCTCACACACTAGGCCAAAACAGAATTACCATAATATACAGTAGGAAACTAAAACCCAAACATATGCCTACCTAACCACATCAAGGCAACCTCATTAGGTGGGTCCATAATGAGGTTATCTTGACAAGGTAGGTGGGTATATGTAATTGGATCAAAATACACCTTAAAAAAATATTTTGTAATTGTACACCGCATAACAATAACGAATTTAAAATGTTCCATAAGTCCAATATTTGTCTGGGTTTTAGTGCCTACTGTGTGCCACTGTAATTTTCCTTTCCAAGAAGTTGCATCGCAGCCACAACAGTGTGCACCAGTGTCTATGACACAATCTAAACAAAAGTAGAAATCAGTGCGAGTAACATCTAATGCAGCTCAAGCACAAACCCTTAATCCAGTCCTGCAGTGAGGAATAATAATCAAATCATATACTTGAACATAAGGTTCTGAGCTACTTTAACTTGTGCACAATAAAATGCTATAACAACAGTTGCATATGGATCAGCTTAGTTTGTTGTTTTCTCACTGCTCTCATGCTACTCCAAGCACCTACAGTCCTCTAGTTTCTGGCTCTTGACCCACTCAAGGTCTCTCACTGAGTGCCTATGATCACTGCTGCTGCTTCCACAGCATCTACAGGTTCCTGACTGGAAGACACTTCACTCGACTTTGCTCTATTCAGCTTCTGGTTCAAACCAACATGTGGTCAGTAAATAGTGCTTGACTCTGCTCTGCTTCTGCAGAACACACCTCGGCAGCCATCTGCAGAGAATATTAGGAAAGAAAACACCGATGCCTGTGTGGAACCAGATCTAAAATTAGTTCCCCATCTTTAATTGTCACACTTACAAAATAAAACGTGTTTAAACCCCATCAAATGGTTAAAATTGTGTGGAATCCAGAAAGCCCCTGCCTAGTTTTGCCGTGCCAGTTCCATCAGTGGTCATAGTTACATAGCACGTTTGAAAAAAGACATGTGTCCATCAAGTTCAACCAAGGGTGGGTAAAATGTGGGTGAAGGGAGGGAGACAAGGACAGTAAGCACAGCCTCAACACTGGTTAATGCCCGGAAACCCACCAGACAAGAAACAATCTGCTCCAGGGAAGACCCCATCTCTGACCCCAGAGCCGCCACCAGACAGGATCCAGAATTTTTACATAGCTACATACGCATTAATATTCTTTAGTTTCAGGTAGTTATCTAAGCCTTTCTTGAAACTCCCAACTGTTTCTGCTGTGACCAGCTGCACAGGCAGGCTATTCCACAGATTTACAGTTCTTACAGTGAAGAACGCTTTTCTCCTCTGGAGATTTAATCCTTTTTTCTCTAGCCAAAGGGAATGTCCCCTTGTCTTTTGAGGGGGCTTTACCTGAAATAGTTTTTCCCCATACTTTTTGTAGGGACCATTTATATACTTACATAAATTAATCATGTCCCCCCCAAAGCCGTCTTTTCTCAAGACTAAATAAGTTCAATTCTACTAACCTCTCCTCATAACTAAGATGCTCCATTTCCCTTATAAGTTTGGTTGCTCGTCTTTGCACTCTCTCTAGTTCCATCACATCTTCTTTTTATAAACTGGAGCCCAGAACTGAACAGCATATTCTAAGTGAGGTTGCACCAATGCTTTATACAGCGGTAGAATTACATCCTTGTCCCGCGAGTTCATGTCTCTTTTAATGGTCAACATTCTTTATCCCAGTTCCACAATTTAAATGTCTCAACAACATGTTTCCAGGTTAATTATAATAATATCTGCCAAATACAACCCCCAAAAATATATGTAATTCATTTCCATATAAACAGAGTTCATTCACTAACCAAGCATTTTTATGTCCTTGTAGTAGTATAATGTTATACCGTGTTAGCTATAGAAAGTAGTAGAAGAGTGAAGAAATCAGGCGATACCTTTTAGAGGCTGAATATATTTGATGGTGAGCTTTCAAGAGTACTAGCTCCCTTCTTCAGACATCATGTTATACAAGAACTGAAAATTTACAGACTTTTTATACACAAAAGACATGGACCTTCAAAGGCTCTTAGAATTCTTAAAAATAAAATGCAATATAAGCAGACAAGTCATTTACAACAGGTCAAGAAATCAACAATCTGGAAACTTGTGAGGCATGACGGAAGGGTCAGTAATTCTTCGTCTTATCTCTTAGCCATCAGGTGTAATTTGTGGCTCTCACAATTCACACATAGCTTGACAAAAAGCTGGCATGGATATTTAATCAATTTTGCAGAGTTTAAAATTTTTGCATTAATTTAAATTCCCATTCCTGCCTCTCCCTCTGCGTCTTAAAATGTCCCATTAAAACAATAATCTTCAAATCTTCAATAGAATGGTCATCTCTGGAGAAGTGTTGTGCCACTGGAAGATCAGTTCTGCTTTTATTATTGGTGAATCTGTGTGAATTCATGCGCTGGCTGAGTCTCTGCCCTATTTCCCCCACATAGAGGCCTGTGATGGAACATTGCATACATATAATCAGATACATCACATTGCTAGACCCGCAGGAAAATATCCCCCTAACTCTGTGCACCTGCTGTGACTGTGGGACAGGTACACTGTAAGCGTTGAATATGTGACTGCAGGTCTTGCACCTGTTCTGCAGGCAGGGTGAGGTGCCATTTTCAGTTAGGGCCTTCAGGGCACTCCGGACAATAATACGCTGCAGGTTTGGTGGTTGCCGAAAGGAAAGGAGAGGGGGGACTGGGAACATTTCTTTGAATCTGTTGTCCCTATGTAGCACAGGTTGAAGTTCCTTGGCAATCTTTCGTAGGATCTCCAGCCGTGGGTTGTAGGTGACAACTAGGGGCACTCGTTCTTCATTCTGGGTCTCTTTGTACGTGAGCAGACTGTCTCTGGTAATGGCGCCCGCTTTGCTGATTTGATCGTCCATCACTTTTGGTTTGTATCCCAAATGGAGAAATTTTGTCCTCAGATCCAGGAGGTGCTTGTCCAGGTCTGTCTTGTCGGAGCAAATGCGATTGTATCGTATAGCCTGGCTGTATATAATGGATTGCTTTGTGTGCTTAGGGTGGAAGCTGTAGTTTCTGAGGTAGGCCATTCTGTCTGTGGGTTTGTGGTATACTGATGTGAACAGCTAAAGGATATGATTGTCACGTTTACTGGCCGCAAAGCCAGAAAACGTCCTGGTAGAGGGGATACTCAGGGCCCACTGCGGGTGCAGATCGAGAGTGCAAGCGGTGGGTAGCCGAAGTGCAGAATAGGTTGATGGATAAACAGATGCTGTAGCTGTAGAACGGATGCACAGTCCCAGGGTGATAACAGAGTAATAGAGCAGCAGGAATCAGCAGTGATAAACTGGAGAACAGTACGTCAGGAGACAGCAGTGCAACGAGTGCGCTGGACAGCACGGGGTTAAGGCAGAGCTTCAACAGACACAGTGGAAACCAAGGGTTTAACACAGCAGGAGTTCAGCAGCAGAGGTCTAGCTCTATGGATGAACACCAACAAACTGACACTGAGTCCAGGGAGGAAGTTCCTTAAGAAGGAAAGGGTCAGAGGTCACAGGCAGGAAGCAGGAGCACTATGTACATAAATGTCCGCAGGCTGGCGTGCACGCTCCCTATGGGGCGCGTACACACGCTGGGGAAGCCACAGAGGACGGACACGTGTGGAAGCAGGGCCAGGTGAGTAACGCTGAGCAGAAGCAGGTGCAGAGCAAACTGACACTGCCGCTGTAAGCCCCACACAGGGAGCCACAGCGGATGCAGACACAGGGGCACGGACACGACCGTGGTCCAAGACACGGGTCGCGGAGCGATCCTTGACAATGATAAAGAAGTTTCCAACTCAGGTCCAGAGGCAGATAGAGGGCCTCATCCCAGAGGATCCCAGGCCGGGCTGCTTCTACATGCTCTCCAAGATCCACAAAGATGGCAACCCTGGAAGGCCTATCCTTTCTGGCATTGGGACACTGACAGAGAATATCTCAGGTTGGGTGGAAAATCTCCTAAAACCCCTGGTCAGAGACACTCCTAGCTACATCCAGGACACCATGGACCTTCTTAACAAACTCAATGCCCTCGGTCCACTTCCTAAAGGCACCATTTTGGCCACCATGGATGTAGAATCCTTGTAAACAAACATTCCCCACAAGGATGGAGTAGCAGCATGTCGGACGCAACTGGAGAAACTAAACCTCCCAACAAAACCAGTCACACAGCTCATACAGTTCATACTCAGCCACAACTATTTTACCTTTAGAGAGGACCTATATCTACAGCGAATGGGAACTTCATTGGGTTCCAGATGTGCGCCCCAGTATGTAAACCTCTTTATGGCTGAACTGGAAGGAGCATAACTATCCACATGCACCACCAAACCCATGATATACCTCCGTTATATCGATGATATTCTTGTCATCTGGACTGCGGGCGAGGTGGCCCTACTTAAATTCCATAATGACTTCAATAACTTTCACCCCACCATCAACCTTAAACTTAGCTATTCAGAAAGCAAAATCCACTTTCTGGATACTACAATACACATCAAAGACCATCGGCTACTCACATCAGTATACCACAAACCCACCGACAGAATGACCTACCTCAGAAACGACAGCTTCCACCCTAAGCACACAAAGCAATCCATTATATACAGCCAGGCTATATGATACAATCGCACTTGCTCCGACAAGACAGACCTGGACAAGTACCTCCTGGATCTGAGGACAAAATTTCTCCAATTGGGATACGAACCAAAAGTGACGGACGATCAAATCAGCAAAGCGGCCGCCATTACCAGAGACAGTCTGCTCACGTACAAAGAGACCCAGAATGAAGAACGAGTGCCCCTAGTTGTCACCTACAACCCACGGCTGGAGATCCTACGAAAGATTGCCAAGGAACTTCAACCTGTGCTACATAGGAAAAACAGACTCAAAGAAAAAGTCCCAGTCGCCCCTCTCCTTTCCTTTCGGCAACCACCAAACCTGCAGCGTATTATTGTCCGGAGTGCCCTGAAGGCCCCAACTGAACATGACACCTCACCCTGCCTGCAGAACAGGTGGAAGACCTGCAGTCACATCCACACCGCTGACAGTGTACCTGTCCCACAGTCACAGCAGGTGCATAGAGATAGGGGGACATTTTCCTGTGGGTCTAGCAATGTGGTGTATCTGATTATGTGTATATAATGTCCAATCACAGGCATCTATGTGGGGGAAACAGGGCAGAGACTCAGCCAGCACATGAATTCACACAGATTCACCATTAATAACAGCAGAACTGATCTTCCAGTGGCACAACACTTCTCCAGAGATGACCATTCTATTGAAGATTTGAAGATTATGGTTTTAATGGGATATTTTAAGACGCAGAGGGAGAGAAAGGAATGGGAATTTAAATTAATGCAAAAATTTCAAACTGCAAAATGGATTAAATATCCATGCCAGCTTTATGTCAAACTGTGTGTGAACTGTGAGAGCCACAAATTACACCTGATGGCTAAGAGATAAGACGAAGAATTACTGACCCCTCTGTCATGCCTCACAAGTTTCCAGATTGTTGATTTCTTGACCTGTTGTAAATGACTTGTCTGCTTATATTGCAATTTTTTATTTTTAAGAATTCTAAGAGCCTTTGAAGGTCCATGTCTTTTGTGTTTAAAAAATCTGTAAATTTTCAGTTCTTGTGTAACATGTCTGAAGGGAGCTAGTACTCTTGAAAGCTCACCATCAAATATACTCAGTTAGCCTCTAAAAGGTATCGCCTGATTTCTTCACTCTTCTACTATGTCCTGGTAGGAAAAAGTTTAAATAAAGGCTTTCCACTAATTCTTGTTATTCACAAGACTTTTAGTAGTGGGAGGAGGCAGAGCTACCAGCTATCCAAAATATTTAGTGCATTTTACTCTAAACTTTTTTACATATATTATAGTGGCATTCCCCCTTTTATTCATAGCCAGTGTAGATTTCAACTTATAGAGCACTTAAACCTCAAAATAAGCCAAACCTCTGCAATGGAGATGCTGACTCATTTCGGTTTTGCTTATATAGTGTTTAATCAATAGGGGCAGTGCAGTACGAATTGGAAGTTCAAGTCACACAACAAAGTAGTCCTATTGAAAAGTTGGAGGGAAATCACCGTTGACAATAGGTCATAACCAGGGCAGTTCTAAAGCTAAATAGCTATTAGGGCAGGGAGAAAAAAATCACTCTCCCGCCAAGCGAGTCACATACTAAACCCTTATAAACATTTGTTGCCGAGGATGTTGAGTTAGCTGATACTTGCGGTTGGGCTGTCTATGTAACCTGCACCCAACTGCCTGGCTAGCTGGAAAAAGAAACAATTATTGGTAATAATTAGTGATAAGCGATTACGTCGACTATCGTTATCAGGTCGATAGTCGATATCGTCAATTATCAAGACGATTTCCGATAGTCGATAATAGATTATCGCCGATGACCATTAAAGTCTATGGGAGAGGAACAACACCTTCATTCTTACACCCAAACAGGGCTGGAGAAGCTGGAATTAACATCTACAACAGTAAACTGGATACGTGCTACATCTTAAGCAACACACTTAGGTTATAAAAGTCACAGAAAAAAAGTCACAGACAATTCACTATCTCTGTCTTGTACCACAGCCTGACCCTTAAACCTGCATGACCCACAAATTACAAAGTGCAAGAAGACAGTATTATTTGAACCATCATTTTACTTGAACTGGACATTGACTATCCCTGTCCTGGAACGCAGCATGACCCTTAAACCTGTCTGACCCACAGATAAAAAAGTGACGGAAAAAGGAGTCTTTCAACCACCATTTTACTTGAACTGGACATTGACTATATCTGTCCAGGACCGCAGTATGACCATTAAACCTGTCTGACCCACAGATTATAAAGTGCCGGAAAAAGGAGTCTTTCAACCACCATTTTAGTTGAACTGGACATTGACTATCCATATCCTGTACCACAGCATGAACCTCAAACCTTCTGACCACAGATTAAAAAAGTGCCGGAAAAATGAGTCTTTCAACCACCATTTTAGTTGAACTGGACATTGACTATACTGTCCTGGCCACAGCATGACCCTTAAACCTGCATGACCCCACATTACAAAAGTGCCGAAAAAGGAGTCTTTCAACCACCATTTTTGTTGAACTGGACATTCACTATACCTGTTCTGGGCCACAGTATGACCATTAAACTGCTGCCCTCCAGATTTAAAAAGTGCCTGAAAAAGGAGTCTTTAACCACCATTTTAGTTGAACTGACATTGACTATACCTGTCTGTAAACCATATACTGTTCAAGTCTCCTGTCCCTCCCGTGTACAATTAAGAGAATATTTGTCACGACATAAATTTTGAACCACCATTTTAGTTGAAGTGACATTGATTCCTGTCTGGGTACCTATCTGTTAAGTCTTCCTGTACTCCTGTACAATTCAGAGGAATTTTGTATCAGCTATTTTGTCTGAAGTTTTTTAGTAGTTTAATTCTAGAAAACACATTTTTAAAATAGGATTGGAATCCACCACGTCTTTGCTTCTCTTTTTTTTAATTGTATTAAATGGGTTCTCTCACTACAGGGATTGCTAGCTATGTTAAAGATCTTGCAAAAAACAAGTCATTTTGCAATATTTGTCCATTAACAGTGTCCTACCTATTCCTGTTTTTGACAGCACCATCACCCTTGAGCCACTCTTGACAATTGTGAAGAACAAATGTCTGTTAGAAACCACATTTTTTAGAATAGGACCTGTAGTATAGCTGCATTTCACAGCAACATGTTGATGACGACATTTGTGGCCGTGACTGGGAGGACGAGGAGGTAAGACTGCTGGATGCAGGTTGCATTAACCACTGCAGAACAGATTGGCGACGCTGTTCGTTACTGAGAGTCACAGGGCCCTGACCCAGCGATGACAGGCCTGACGGTCCTGCAACCGACGATACGCTGGCTTGTGTGTTGTCGCCAACACTGGAAGGAGCACCTTCTCTAGTACCTCTACCTCAATGTCCTACACCCCTCTTTGCTCGCTTACCACCTTCATTTCACTCCATGTTCAGAAAGATAAAAATTTAAGAAGGTATGGAAAAGTTTTTGACAGTCTCTTATTAAAAGACGGCAAATCACAGCTATTCTTAAATCCCTCTAATTTCCTACAGCCAACTAGGATTAGAAACTGAAATGTTTCTAGCGAATACCTGAGAAATGCGGTCTGGTAGAAGAACCGTAAGACAAAATCAACAGTGTTCTTCCTTCAGTCCCAGGGATTTACAACTGCCCAGTAGGACTAGGAATTGATAGTTTTCAACAAACTATCATACAAGTGCGCTATCTGCGCCAAACTGAGATTCAACAAGTGCAATAAAACTATTCAAAAGTTACACGGATGAGAAATTGCGTTTTTTGAAGCAATGACAAACGCGACCAGTTGCTAGAAAATTTTTCTATTAGAATTGTCATACAACGTGGCTATTTGAAAAAAACTAGGGCCGTACCACGTACAATACAGCTATTTAAAAGTTATACAGATAAAAAACAGTGGTTTTTGCACCAATGAAATACACCAACAGTAACTACAAAATTTCTGTATTCAAATTTAAGTACAAGGTGGCTCTATGAACAAAACTGGGCCGCACCAAAGTAAAAAAAACACCTATTTGAAATGTATACGGATAATAAAAGGTGGTTTTTGCACCTATGAAATACACCTGCGGTGACTAGAAAAGTTCTGTATCCTATTGTAAGTACAAAGTGGGTCTTTGAACAAAACTGGGCGGCGCCAAAGTGAAAAACGCGTAATTAAATTGTGTACTGATAATAATAGGTGGTTTTTGCACCTAGGAAATACAACAGCAATTACTAGCAAATTTCTGTATGGTAATATAAGTACAAGATGGGTCTTTCACTGCGCCAAAGTGAAAAAAACCTATTTAAATTGTGTACGGATAATAAAAGGTGTTTTTTGCACCTATGAAATATACCTGCGGTGACTAGAAAAGTTCTGTATCCTATTGTAAGTACAAAGTGGGTATTTTGAACAAAACTGGGCTGCACAAAAGTGAAAAAAAATCTAATTCGGCAACCACCAAACCTGCAGCGTATTATTGTCCGGAGTGCCCTGAAGGCCCCAACTGAAAATGGCACCTCACCCTGCCTGCAGAACAGGTGCAAGACCTACAGTCACATCCACACCGCTGACAGTGTACCTGTCCCACAGTCACAGCAGGTGCACAGAGTTAGGGGACATTTTCCTGCGGGTCTAGCAATGTGGTGTATCTGATTATGTGTATGCAATGTCCCATCACAGGCATCTATGTGGGGGAAACAGGGCAGAGACTCAGCCAGCGCATGAATTCACACAGATTCACCATTAATAACAGCAGAACTGATCTTCCAGTGGCACAACACTTCTCCAGAGATGACCATTCTATTGAAGATTTGAAGATTATGGTTTTAATGGGATATTTTAAGACGCAGAGGGAGAGAAAGGAATGGGAATTTAAATTAATGTAAAAATTTCAAACTCTGCAAAATGGATTAAATATCCATGCCAGCTTTATGTCAAACTAAGTGTGAACTGTGAGAGCCACAAATTACACCTGATGGCTAAGAGATAAGATGAAGAATTACTGACCCTTCCGTTGTGCCTCACAAGTTTCCAGATTGTTGATTTCTTGACCTGTTGTAAATGACTTGTCTGCTTATATTGCATTTTTTTATTTTTAAGAATTCTAAGAGCCTTTGAAGGTCCATGTCTTTTGTGTAAAAAAAAGTCTGTAAATTTTCAGTTCTTGTATAACATGTCTGAAGAAGGGAGCTAGTACTCTTGAAAGCTCACCATCAAATATACTCAGTTAGCCTCTAAAAGGTATCGCCTGATTTCTTCACTCTTCTACTATGTCCTGGTAGGAAAAAGTTTAAATAAAGGCTTTCCACTAATTCTTGTTATTCACAAGACTTTTAGTAGTGGGAGGAGGCAGAGCTACCAGCTATCCAAACTATTTAGTGTATTGTAAGTACAAAGTGGGTCTTTGAACAAAACTGGGCTGCACAAAAGTGAAACAAAACCTAATTAAATCGTGTATGGATAATAAAAGGTGGGTTTTGCACCTATCAAATACACCTGCAGTTACTAGAAAAGTTCTGTATCCTAATATAAGTACAGGCTGCACAAAATACAAGGTACTATTTCACCAAAAACTGGTAATAAAAAGCCATTTCAATGCAGATTCAAAGCAGTCTGGACTACACAATATACACTCTCCTTTCACAGACACACACAGATGCAGAACAGGAAGGGCTGTTCTCTCGAAAACGAGGTCATGTGATTTTTCCAGCCAATCACAACCATACACATCACAGTCATGACGTCGCACACTCAGCTCACCATGCTCTATTCTCTAAGCTGATTTGCTGGCCGCCAAAATGACAGGAAGCGCCGAAAATGGCGCGATATTAATAGATTATGCGCAGATTCTCATCTAAATTATCGTGTGATCGGAAAATTCCGATCAAAATAAAAACCGTGCCGATTTCAACTTTGTCGATTATAATCGCTCAACCCTGGTAATAATGAGTATAGACACCGGGGCACGGTGTCTAGATTCTCAACATCCAAGCACATAATACTGCATAAAGCCACTCCACTAACCATAAATACATACAAATAGCTGTAAGACAATCTTCTATGGATGATACCTCTAAATAATGATCATACAGTTACCACATCATATCACTAGACTGTTACTGACCAAACCAGTAAACAAAGGCCAAAATAATCAAAAATACCACAACACTGGTAACAAATAATACTACCAAACCATAACCATTACTGAATAATGCCGACAGTGCCTGAAGGGTACGGACTGAGTTAAGGATATGGGACTGTCCTTAGTATTTTTTATAAGAGCAAGGTAGTTTATAGTGATGAAAATAAATTATCATACTGTTCAACTGGAAAAATCTCTGAATATCATGTGAAACAAAGGGAAAAAATAGCTGAAATTCATACTAATTATACATACACAGATATTGTGTACATTTAGATTCGAAAAATGTACATAAACTTATATGCATCTCTATTAGTGCCCATATTATTTTCCACCTAGAACATCCCTTAGAAATATCTCCTTACATGGTATAGTTATAATTACCTTCAGAAATATTCTTACTGAAAATTATACTTCTAGAATTAGCCAGTTACTGCAAACAAATACTTTCTTTTCTATTTAAGCTACAATATATTAACCTTGGAAAACATGCCAAATGTGTTTTAAATGCAAAGGTGGTTGTTCTCTCCAAAATCTCTCCAAGTTACTCATAATTTAAAAATCCTAAATACAAAAGGCTTAATTCAAAAAGAAATTGCAATCTGCACATGTAATTCACAATCAAGATCCTCAAAGTAAGTATGACTGCATTTCTGATTGCTAATTTAATCAGGCACCCAGAGCTCTTATATGAAGAACCCCAAACATCAGAGAATGTGTGTTTGAGTGGTACAGAGCGAAAAGTGTTAGAAATATGTTTTCCTTCAGCAATCGCCACCTGTCTGAAGCTCTTTGCAGTAACATTAAAGATTCAAAAATGAAAAAATAATTCCACTGTACTTTTTATTTACTGGCATCATCTAACTAAAGCAAGTTCTGGACATCCCAATTCTGATTAGAATAGGACATGATACCTTATGCTTGTAGGAGGAAGTCTGGATTGTGCTGTTATGACATTATAAAGGTATTATAAAATCGATACCTAATGGTATAGCTTCATTCTGCACAGCTCTTTACACCCCACCATAAGTAAAGTGGTCCAACAACACACAATATTTATTGGTCCCAGAACAACAATTGTACAATATGTTAAAACCATAACTCTATGGAAAACTGATTTTTATTACGAATCTCCGAAAATGTCAACCTGAAACGAGAAACATGAAGAATGAATTAAAATAAGCACACAAATAATACAGACAAAACATGTCCTGACTTCTGTGAGTCTAAAGGAGCACCTGGAAGATGGTTAATGGTAAGTTTTTAGGGCCTGTTCTAGACCTTTTGGTATGGCTGAAAAAGATGTACAAAGCAGTTTGTCTATGGCAATTTTTCTGCAGGTTTTCTCAATAGTTTAACACCTGGCCTATAGAATCACAGGATTTAAGCTAAGGAAGAGCAATGTTTGGGTGTTTTACTAAAACACTCTTCACAACTTCTCAGGAGGAAAACAGGTTCTGACTCTCTTGAAGTGTGACACCCTGGTGATCTTCACAACATTCTTCTTCACTGTCATGCTCAGTTGACTTTTGAAGCTCAAGTAAATTTTCTGTTCTCAGTTTCCTCTCATTATCTTAAATTAATTCTTTCACATCATATTGATCAGCTTCCAAATCCAAAAATCAATCGCTAGCACCAGTCGAAATTCTGCAAATTCTATGTGAACAAAGGATTTAAATCATAATATCACTGCAAATTATAATCCCTGTTAAAACATAACTTTTACTAAACCATCTAAAATTATACAATCTAGACCCCTATAAATTACCACTACATACCTAATGATACAGCATACTGTGTACTACCCCGTCAGTGGAGTAATCGCCCGATAAAGGACGGCTCCGCTTTTATGACAGATAATATCACTATATACGTGTTATAAACACCTTAAATCCCAGCTATCCGACGCTTTTTCCCCGTACAATTCTAGGGTTCATCAGGGATTAAAAAAAACTCTCGCTGTGGAAAAAGAGTACGCTATATACAACGCATATACAACCTGTCTTGAATACATATATCTCCTATTTAGATTCAATAGGAAGACTGGTACTTAGCTTAGGTGCTGTCAGGTATAGGAATGATACTCCCCGCAGCTCCTTTGGTATGCTGGCACCCAGGATAAGGGGATAAGGGGCAAATCGTCTCTGCTTCCCTTAATGCCAAAAAATGGCCCTCAAATGTATAACTAATAAGCCCCTAACATCTCCAAATTGGTATATTCTACTTTATACCTATTGCCGGGTTCCTTTAGAGGTTGATTTACCCGGCGTTCTGGATATTAGACTGCGCATGTCTGGAAAAGAAAAACATGTCATTTCCGGTTGGTGCCGCCGGGAATAACATTGCGCATGTTCGAGAACCAGCCCAGACCATGCGGCGCCCGGCGTTCTAAAGACTTCACTGCGCATGTCTAAAACGAAAATGCATGTCATTTCCGGGTAGCGCTGCCGGGATCGTCACTGTACATATTAAAAGCACAGCTTGACCTCTGCACTGGAGCTCAAAATACGTGCCTAACCAGATACACGCCACCATGGCACCCACAGATAACCCATGGCGAATACACTCGTTCCCGACGTCACACCACATACTCGCATGCGCACTGATAGCAAGCAATTGCGACGGGACTTTTCGCCTTAGTTCTCAAAATTTACCGGAGCAATTACCATACAACCGACATGCATAAATTAATAAGGGCTTAATCCAGGGCCAAAAAATTTCGGGGTACAACGTTCGCTGTCCTCAGCTGACTTGAATTATCAGACTGTAGGTAATCAGTGAATATAATAAAAAAATTTTATAATAGGGTACTGATACATATCCGATGGTCAGATTTGGGGCAAATCAATAGTGGTCCTCTGTGGAGAGTTTTAAACAAGACAGAGCAGGGTGAGCAGGCCTAAAGCAGAGTCTATTCAATAAGCAACCAAATTGCAAAGTCTCATTAAGGCCCTTTGGATGAACAGAATCCATGCGTAAAACCCATTGGGCCTCTTTGCATAGAATTCGTCTATCCCATTCCCCTCCTCTGGGGATGGTCTCACGCCCTCTAAAATCAGAAAACGCAGAGATTCCCCATTCACCTTTATGATGTTCCCACACATGTCGGGCTACTGGCGTGTCTCTCCTATTTCGTATATCCCCAGAAGTTCTCCCACCCTTCTTTTAAATGTTCTCCTTGTTTTTCCATTATAGTTAAGTGGGCAGGGGCATTTACCATGTAAACTACTCCTTCTGTCCTACAGTTGGCAAAATCACGAATGAAAAATTGTTTTCCATTAGAGGCACTTGTGAAGGATTTAGTTTGTAATATATATGGGCAGGCTACACATCTCTGCCCACTTTTAAAACAGCCAATCGGTCTCCTTTCCACCACGTGCCTTGAGAAGGTGTTGATGTATAGTGATATGGATCAGTCTATCCTTGATAGATCTACCCCTCCGAAAAATTATCAGAGGGGTTGAAGGAAGATTATCCCTTTAGATCCTGATCCAACATTAAAAATTTTCCCCAGTTTTTTTTAAAGGATATACACACTTCTGACTTCTGTCGTCAAAAGTTGCAACTTTTACGTGCCTTATTGATGTCTTTATTTTCTTGGGTTTTCCTTGTAGCAGAGTTGTCCTATTTGTTTTTGTGCATGCCTAAAAGCTGATTCAAGGACTTTTGAGGGATATCCTCGATTACGAAATCTCTCTCTTTAAAATACCTGACGTCTCCTAAAAGTCCTCACTCTGGAGCATTCCTCTTAACTCTCAGAAATTGACCTTCGGTATTCCTCTCCTCATGGTAATGGATGGTAACTTTCCCAATGTAACAGGCTGTTAGTTGCTGTAGGTTTCCTATACATATCTGTATGGATATTACCATTTAGGTCTTTAATGATAAGGACATCCAAGAAGGGTAAACATTTTTCCTGCATTTCAAATGTGAAATGCATGCCGATTTTGTTTTTGTTAAGTTGTGCAACAAACTCCTCAAAGTGACCCTCGGCCTTCCATAGGATGATGATGTCATCGATGTACCTCCCCAGAATAAATCTGGGGGGGCCAAATTTTCATCCCTGGTTGAGATACCAAGGTGGGCCCCCCACCGCCCAGGAAACAGATTGCATATGTGGGAGCACAAGGGCTCCCCATTGCGGTGCCCCCGAGCTGGTGGAAGGTCTTATTGCAAAAGACGAAATAATTATGTCTTAGCACAAAGTCAAGTTTAAATTTTATGACAAAAGCATTATGAGCCTGGAATTCTATACTTCTTGTAGACAAAAAAATATTCTACTGCCCGGATACCGTTTTCATGTGGGATATTACTATATAAGCTTTCTACGTCTATAGAGCCCAATAGTACTGCTTTGTTAACTGTAATCCCGTCCAATCTACGCAAAAGTTCAGAAGTGTCTTTTGTAAGATGGCAGTGTGGTTACAAAATCCTGCAAGATGTTGTCTATATAGATCCCCACATTTTGCGTTATTTTATCTACACCCGAGACTATTGGTCTGCCTTTTAGCGGGGTATAGCCCTTATGGATCTTAGGAATCGAGTAGAATGTAGGTATTTGGGGATTAGAGGGCATCATGAATTAAATCTTGTGTTTTATATCAGGCCTGTCTCTAAGCCCTCCACAAGTATCCTTTCTAGTTCCATAATAAAGGTTGTTGTTGGATTGAAGGCAAATATATAATGCCTTTTTTCCTTTAGATGATCGTTACACATTTGTTTATAAATATCATGATTTAATATAACTACATTCCCCCCCCCTTCTCGGAGGGATTGATGACTATAGACTTATTTCCCCTTCCCGTGTGACAATGCTTCTAATTCCTCTCTACTGAGATTATTATGAAATGGGAACCTTGTTCACCCCGATCACGGAGGTGGTTTGAGACTATTTGTAAGAAGAAATCTATTTCCGTGTATCCAACTGACTCGGGGGCATTCTCCTACTTTTGAGTTTCAGTTTAGTTTGTCCCTCTCTCATTTCTTCCTCCTCCATAAGGGACACCAAAGTGCGTATTCCCTCTAGATCTTGTGTCGTAACACCCAATTGCTGGCATTCAATATCATCTTTGATTTTAAAAAATTTGTGCCACTTGAGCTTACGCACAAATAGATGTAAATCTTTAGTCCATGAAAAATCGCTGTACTTGGTGGTGGGCACAAAAGTCAGGCCCCTCTGTAGAATCTGTAGTTCTTTTTTACTCAGTTGCCTGTCTGTGAGGTTGATTATCTGATGTTGATCTGATATCATTATTTCTGACGGTGTCTCAGGCCGGACGCGGGGCCTCTCCAAACCTCTAAAAAAGGGGGTGTATTGGAGTTGCCATAGGATGAGGAGGCATAATAATCCATATGTACTCCCATTCCTCCTGAATTCTGGCGTGGGCCCCATTTTCTAGTTCTATTACCTCTTATTCTTCCCCTAGATCTTGTAGTTGTTTGTGAATTGGTATCTGATGACTCTGCGTAGATGACAATACTTCTGGGGGGAGAGGGTTAGATTTTAGAAAATTAAATGCTCTCCCTTCCTTAAATTTTTTGAAGGTCCCTTAGATATTTTTGCGTTTCCGTACCTTCAGTCCTGTCTGATATTTTTCTATAGAATTTTGTAGACTTTGTTCTCTCCTAGTAAAGTCGGATCCCCTTAGTTTTGATGCTTGTTCTATCATTTATTTAGAGTGGTGGAAGTACTTTCTAGAGTTTTATTTTCCTCCTTTAATAGATTTTCATAAGTCGTACAGAGCTATCTATTTAGTTTTGTTTCCCACTCTACCAACAGGGATTCCAGACTGTGATCTAATGGCAGGTGTTATATAGATTCTAAGTCCCCTAGGTATAATAGTGATTCAATATAATGATCTAATGTTTGTGCTTACCACCAAGATTTAATAATGTCTCTGAAAGCTATATATAGTTGTATGAATACCACTCTTAAAACTGAAGGATCACTCAGATATGACTCCACCACAACGTCTGAAAACACAGCTCTTGCCTCAGTTCGCCATTTTTCTTTATCCACAGGGCCACTTAAAAACTGGCCATAAGTTACTCATAATTTAAAAATCCTAAATACAAAAGGCTTAATTCAAAAAGAAATTGCCCAAACTGCACATGTAATTCACAATCAAGGGTCCTCAAAGTAAGTTGACTGCATTTTCTGATTGCTAATTTAATCAGGCACCCCGAGCTCTTATATGAAGAACCCCAAACATCAGAGAATGTGTGTTTGAGTGGTACAGAGCGAAAAGTGTTAGAAATATGTTTTCCATCAGCAATCGCCACCTGTCTGAAGCTCTTTGCAGTAACATTAAAGCTTCAAAAATGAAAAAATAATTCCACTGTACTTTTTATTTACTGGCATCATCTAACTAAAGCAAAGTTCTGGACATCCCAATTCTGATTAGAATAGGACATGATACCTTATGCTTGTAGGAGGAAGTCTGGATTGTGCTGTTATGACATTATAAAGGTATTATAAAATCGATACCTAATGGTATAGCTTCATTCTGCACAGCTCTTTACACCCCACCATAAGTAAAGTGGTCCAACAACACACAATATTTATTGGTCCCAGAACAACAATTGTACAATATGTTAAAACCATAACTCTATGGAAAACTGTTTTTTATTACGAATCTCCGAAAATGTCAACCCGAAACGAGAAACATGAAGAATGAATTAAATAAGCACACAAATAAAAACAGACAAAACATGTCCTGACTTCTGTGAGTCTAAAAGGGGCACCCGGAGATGGTTAATGGTAAATTTTAGGGCCTGTTCTAGACCTTTTGGTATGGCTGAAAAAGATGTACAAAGCAGTTTGTCTATGGAAATTTTTTCTGGGGTTTTTCTTTTGTTAAACCTGGCCTTAGAATCCACAGGTTTTAAGTAAGGAGAGCAATGTTTGGGTGTTTACTAAAACCTCTTCACAACTTTCAGGAGGAAAAAGGTTCTGACTCTTTTGAAGTGTGACACCTGGTGATCTTCACAAATTTCTTCTTCACTGTCATGTCAGTTGACTTTTGAAGTCAAGTAAATTTTCTGTTTCATTTTCCCTTATATTTTAAATTTTTAATTCTTTCACATCTTTTTGATCAGTTTCCCAAACCCAAAATAAATCGTTTGCACCAGTCCCTGCTTAGTTTCTTTTTTGATGTGTAAGAAACTTCTGTCAAGCATGAATAAACCCCAAAATGGGCTTGGGCAAAAGTTTTTCTGCTTTTGTGGTCACAAAAAGGAACGTGTTTTTCAACGCAAAGAAAAAGTTTTGCCTGTAGCTTTATTCTGTCCGAAGGTTAAATTACATGTTTTTGTGTTGTATCAGTTAAAAAACCTGTTTTTAAAAAAACCCACATAGCTGGTAATTTTTGGCACCCATTTTATTTGCGCAATTTAGATCAAGGGTTAAATTTGTGTTTTTTCTGTGTTGTGTCAGTAAAATACATGTATTTTAACCGCTACTACTGGTCTTTTTTGGACCTATTTCTTTTTCGCAATTTTGACCAAGGGTTAATTAAGTATTTTTCTGTGTTGTGTCAGTAAAATAACGTTTTTGTAACACACTCATAGTGGTAATTTTTTGGCACCTTTCTTTTGGCAAATTTTGTTCCCGGGTTAAATTTAAAGGGGTTTTTTGTGTTGGGTCGCTAAAAAAAACGGTGTTTTTTAACGCCAAAAAAGAAATTTTGGCAAATTTTTATCAAGGGTTAATTTGCATTTTTCTGTGTTGGCTCGTAAAAAAAAGAGTTGTTTTAACCGTAAAAAGCTGTAAATTTTTTGGGACCCATTTAATTTTTGGCAATTTAGACAAAGGGTTTTTTAAGTGTTTTTTTGTGTTGGTCAGTAAAAAAACCGTAGTTTTAAAACGTACATAGTGGTCATTTTTTGACTCATTTATTTTTCGCAATTTAGTCCAAGGGGGTTTAAATTAAAATTTTTCGCTGTTGTGCCCCAGTAAAATACACGTCGTTGTAAACCCCTACATAGTGGTTTTTTGGACCCATTTCTTTTGGCAATTTAGATTCAGGGGTTTAAATTTGGTTTTTCTGCTGTTTTGGTCCTAAAGAAACTGTTTTTCAACGCCCAAAAAAAGAAATTTTCCTGTAGCATTAAATTTCCCATCGAAGGTTAATTAAGCTGTTTTGTGCTTTTTTCTCAGTAAAATACACAGTGTTTTTAAACGGGAATACAAGTAAATTTTTCCGGCCATTTGTGGAGCGCAAATTTTTATCCCAAAGGTTTTTTCCA
>JAODAL010034229.1:0-44525 GCA_025379985.1 Phyllomedusa bahiana | reverse complement strand
CTCAGCCTTCAAACCAAAGCCGTGAGGAGGACACAGTGAAGATCAAACAATAATCGATGATGATGTAGCTGATCACACTTGGGAGCCGGGTAAGAAAGGGGCTTCATCATCGTCAGGAGAAGAGGGCGTCAGCTTGCGCCTCAAGCAGCGGCGCAGCCAGCAAGTGGGTAGTGTGGCCGTGAGTCAGCAGGGTAACAGCAATGCGAGGTAAGGAGCCAAACGGCCATGGGGTAGAAAACCCACTTCTCAGGTCCAAGAAAGTAGCGGCACAGGGGCTCAGCGAGGCAGCGGCGGTAGTAGTCACTCAGTGCGGAGAGTTGGTGTTAAAATCAGCTACTCGGCGGTGTGGCAGTTCTTTGCTAAGACACAGAAGGAGCCAAATATGGTAAAAATTTTTTAATCTGTGGGCAGAAAGTAAAAGCGTGTCAGGGAGCTAACATTGGCACCACGGCCCTGCGTCAACAACATGCACGTCCCCAAATCCGGAGGCCTGGTAGAAACGTGGCTCAAGATGTGGTGGTCCATCCTGCCGCCGCAGCAGCGCCCAGTGCCACGCATGCCATTGTACCAGTCAAGGCTCCACCACCTCTACAGAAGGGAGCTGTTTCTCTTTAAACATCATCTCCCGGTCCAGTTTGCTCCTGCTCCTCCGCTACTCATGGTGCCAGAAGTCATTCAACGAGGCGATTGCTAGAGACAACAGTATGTGTCCAACCATCCTAAGGTGCAGAAGCTGACCGTGTCCGGGTCCAAGTTGTTGGAACTGCAGTCCCTCCCTTTCCAAAGGGTGGACTCTGCACCGTTCAGAAGAATTAATGGCCTGTGCCGAGCCCAAAGGGGGAGAGTTCCAACCGTAATTTCTTTCCAAAAAAGGCAGTACCAGCCCTTCAAATTTAAAATGTAAACAGAAGGTGGGCCATTTCCCTTTTAGCTTTTCGTTTGTTCAAAGGTGCACTGCAAGGCGCGGGCATGTTGAGCTGTAACTACGTCCCGGGCCATACATGTCCTTTATGGCCCACGGGGGGACTGTGCTTCCTGCCCAACCACACCAACAACTTTGGGCCAGGAGACGCCGCTTTTCTCCCCCACGTTTTAAAACGCTGCTTCTGCGCCAATGCTGCCTCCTCCTCCTCCACCACCACTACCCACCATCTCAGCCTCCACAAGTGCTGCTCCATCTTACCCCATGTTAGGCACAGCTGTGTCAGGCAGTTCTAAAAATCTGGCTTTCCTCGGTGAGCGAAGTCACACAGGGGAGGAACTGCTCCCATGCATGCAGCAAGAAATTGATGTGTGGCTTTCTCCGTGCCAACTGCAAATCGGAACCATGGTGACGGACAATGGGAGGAACATAGTGTCCGCGCTGCACCGAGGAGGGATGGCGCACGTGTTCAATCTGGTTGTGAAAAGGTTCCTGAAGTCTTCCACTGATCTTCAGAACACTCTTAAAATGGCCAGGAAACTGTGCATGCACTTCATCCATTCCTACAAAGCCAGACACACCCTCTACGAGTTGAAGAGGCAGAACGGCCTCCCCCAACACACGCTGTTATGCAATGTTTCCATCCGTTGGAATTCTAGCCTGCACATGTTGGACCGATTGTATGAACAGAGAAAGGCCATTAACGATTTTTTGATGATCCAGGCAGACAGGAGTACTCCCCTGTGTAACTTCCAGCGGCAGCTCAGCGGACCCTGCGTTTGCTGAGGCCTTTTGAGAAGGCACTTTTAATTGTCAGTCGCCAGGACTAGGGGAAGAATAACGTCATTCCACGTTTTCATGTCCTGGACAGATCGAAAAATTTTTCTGGGCGGGGGCGGGAGCGTGGGCAACTACATTCGCAAGCCACATGATTCGGTGGGGACTGAACGGAGGAGGGGGGACTTTTGGAGCACCACATTGTCGGGTTTAAAAAGATGGCTTTTCTCCCCAGCTGACAGGACGGAGGACAGCTGGAGGAGGTAATGAGATGAGGAAGACAACAGATGACCCCAAGCCCCGGGGGCAAAAACAGGGGGAATGGACAGGAGTCCCCCTCAAGTCACTTGGGAGAGGGCCCCCCAGATGTGATTTGCCTGGCTACTAACAGCCGAATAGTCCCCACCGGCAAGGAATACTTCTGGCCTCCACCCTTGGACCCCGTACCTCCAAAATGGGACCTTTTTCCCAGCTGCTGAGGGGGAGGACAAACTCAAATACTATAGAGAAACCCTGTGAAACCAGTTTTCCGCTGCCTATGTGCGGCATCGTCCAACCCTGACAAGTCTGAGGGGGTTCCTCACCCTCACTAGCACTGCCGAGGGGCTGTGGGAAGGGGTGGGGGTAGAAGCATACCAGCTCCTCAGCAGCAACCCAATCTGGGCGTGATGAGCAGCTTCCTTCACCCCCATGGGAGGGCATTCGCCAGCACAGCAGGGCCTGGGGCAGACCCGAACCAACAGGTGTGGCCTACTTGGGCCATCTGCCACCCCAGTTAAAGATCCACTGGCATTGGGAAACCAAACTGGATTGTGGCCGCAAAATGCCGAGTTTGCATGGAGAAGCGGCCTGCCCGTGTTGTGGATCAGAGCGGTGTTAGTGCAGCGGGGCCATCGTTTTCCCCAAGGAGAACCTCTTGTCCACCGGAAATGTGGAACGACTGACCTTTGTCAAGATGAATCAGGGGTGGATCGGCCCGGATTTTCCCCAAACCAAATGTCTTAGGCATCAGATTACATCAGCCATGACGCCTACCAAAACTTTGAGAAATTAGTCGGATTCAAACTACATCCTCAGCCACTTTCTGATGCCGGCCTATGCCCCCTATGCTGCATTTCTCCATCTGCCACCACCTCTTTACCAGGTCTGGGATTGCCCCCACTTTTCCCCCTCTGTCATTGACCCCCTTATGACCCAGCTGCTGTGATGCTGCTGCCGTGACCTACAACCGTGTCATGTCCCTCTCTGACCTATGCTGTGCTGAGCTGCGCCCTGACCTAACACTGTGTCATTGTGCCTTCCGACCCCATGCTGTTGCTGTTGCTCCTACCATCACCTCCACACTCTGTCATTGTGCCACTCTGTGGCCTACTCTTGTTTTTCCCACCTCCAGAATTTGTCAGTGTGCCACTCTCTGACCTCATGCTGCTGCTGTGTCTGCTGCCGTGACCTACTGTACACACTGTGTCATTGTGCCACTCTCTGACCTCATGCTGCTGTGGCTGCTGCTGGGACCTACACACTGTGGCATGGTGCCCCTCTCGGACCTCAGGCTGCTGCTGGTGCTCCTGCCATCACCGCCACACTCTGTCATTGTGCCACTCTGTGGCCTACTCCTGTTTTTGCCACCACCGTGACCTACACACTGTGTCATTATGCCCCTCTCTGACCTCATGCTGTTGCTCCTGCCGTCACCTCCACACTCTGTCATTGTGCCACTCTATGGCCTACTCCTGTTTTTCCCACCTCCAGAATTTGTCATTGTGCCACTCTCTGACCTCATGCTGCTGCTGGGGCTGCTGCCGTGACCTACACACTGTGTCATTGTGCCACTTTCTGACCTCATGCTGCTGCTGTTGCGCCTGCCGTGACCTCCACTCTCTGTCATTGTGCCACTCTGATCTCATGCTGTTGCTCCTGCCGTCCTCCTCCTCCACACTCTGTCATTGTGCTACTCTGTGGCCTACTCCTGTTTTTGCCACCTCCAGAATTTGTCATTGTGCCACTGTCTGACCTCATGCTGCTGCTGCGGCTGCCGCTGTGACCTACACACTGTGTCATTGTGCCACTCTCTAAGCTCATGCTGTTGCTCATGACATCACCTCTACGCTCGGTTATTGTGCCACTCTGTGGCCTACTCCTGTTTTTGCCACCTCCCGAATTTGTCATTGTACCACTCTCTGATCTCATGCTGCTGCTGCTGTTGATAACGTCATCTCTGTGTCATTGTGCCACTTTGTGGGCTCCTGATGTTGCTGCCACCTCCAGAATTTTTAATTGTGCGACTATGTGGCCTACTCATGCTGCTGCCAAGTGACTGCTGTCTCACTGGAACACCCTGTGGTTTCCTAATGCATTTTTCCACCCTCACCACTCTATGACGTTGCCACTATGTTTGGTTTTCCCCTTCTTTTCACCTGTCAGAAGGAATGGGAAGGATCAGGATTGTCTAGCCAAAAGCAGGAGTGAATAGAGAACACAGAAGACATGCAAATATCTCATTTACTGGTCATCTCTGTTTCGACGGATCAAAGCAAGGGTAAAATGAACAGAGACGTCAACGCAAAATTACTGCCGACACCCTCTCCACTCATTCGGGGGGGCCTCTACATGTATCAGCATTTAACAGAACAGGTTCTGTCATATTCTGTGACGGTTTAAAGCTCTGGCCTCATGGAGTGACCCCTGCTGTGACGTCCCCTTACTGTGCTGCGATCTGTAGCGGCTCCGGTAACCTACTACTGTGTTCCTTGACGCTGTGGTAGGATCTTAGCCCTCAGCTTGTATATTTCCAGCTGGCGCTGCCGTGACTTTTTCAGGCTGCATTCCTGCTTCAGTTTTTTGGTCAGTTTCGCCCCCGTAATTGCACAGGGAATTTTAGAGTGAGCGATTCTAAGAGCGGCGGCAGTCATGTGCGTGTCATACTAAAACACCACATTGTATGAAGACCAAACCCAGCTCCCTCTGCATATTTAAGCATGGCACAATGTTCTACCGTATCCTACAGGCTCTGTGCAGCCTGGAAATAGCTGTTTTTTAACGCGATTCGTCCCGAAGTAATTTGGGACTAAACGGATTTTGTCCGAAAATTCCGCGAAGTCAGCGAACCGAATTTTTAAGAAATTTACCCATTTCTAATCATGACCAATAAGGTAACCACTGTGTTCAGCATAGACAGTATCTAGACAGCCTGGGAGGTTCTCAGAGGTATCTGGAGCCAAACTGAAAGTAGTTCATCCCACAGCTGCAGGAGTGTAAGGCAGAAGATCCAAAGAGCAAACATGATGATCAAGTTGGTCCCATAGATACTCAATTGGGTTCAAGCATGAAGAATTAGGGGGCCAAGGTAGTATTTGGTCGTGCTCTTCTTATCCATTTTGGACACTTTTAAACATGTGGCATTATCTTGCTGGAAGATCTTATCTTCTCCAGGAAAGACCATCATCATATATGGGTGTATGTGATGAGCCATTAGTAGCTTGTGTTGGTCCAGCAGTGTTTGCTCTCTGACGTTTCTTCCCTGACACACCAATGTCCATCTGTATGATGATGCAGAAAACATGACTCTTAAAGAAGTCAATTTCTTGCCAATCAGCAGAGATCCAATGCCAATACTTCAGTTAAAATTGAAGCCTGATTTGCTAATGCAACTTTGATAGCAGATTTGCAGTGACCATCTGCTTTAGAGCCCCATATGCAGTATTCTTCACTGATCTGTTGTTTTACGCATATGACTAGTAGGCCTTTGGTGAGCTGTTTCACTGTAGAGTGTCAATCTACCCTTGCTCACTTTGGTAACCATAGTTCACCACTCACATCAATGGCCCTTATGGCCACATGTATGAAAACTGTCCATGGCAACCAATCAGAGCGCCCCTTTCATTTCATAAAGTGCTCTGGAAAAATGAGAGGGGCACTCCTGTTACTATGGGCAACAAAGAGAGTTTTAGACCTCAATAGTTTTCATACATTTGGCTCTTAGTTCTCCGTGGTTTTATTGTTGTTTATTCCAAATAGTGCCATTTGATCACGCCCAATACACTTTCGCCACAACAACATGCAAACCGTTCACAAACTGCAGTTTCAAAAATATTGCCATCTTGGCCTGAAAGCCAATAATCATCCTGTTTTGCAATCCTAAAAGAAATACCTTTTTCACCCACAACAGCAATGAGGGAAATGTGTACAGACAGCCTATCGTACACTGCATATACCCATAAAGACAACGCACCACATATGACTTCCTTCATGAGCTACACACCGGCAACATCAAAAGTAGAAAGTGGTCATAATAATATTTGACCAAAGAACACCAAAAACACTTCCACATGTAAACAGCCCCCAAGAATAACAGAGGCAATTGCATGCTGTAAATTTTATAATATAGGTTTGGTCCACATTTGCATCAGATGTTCGACCTGTGGAGAGCCATTAGGGCGTTTAGCCATGAGCGCAACAGGAGAAGCGCTGGGCGCTGTAGGCTAATATAGCCGCCATGAAGTAATGGCTAGGGATGAGCGAATTATATCTAACGAAGTGGAATTCGTTTTTAAATTCAGGAAAAATTCTATTCTAAACAAAGCTGTTACTATGGGCAACAAATAAATAATTATAATAATGATAATAAAAGCTGAATTTCCTGGCGATTCGCAGTAACAAATTGTCTTTTTTTCTAAAATGACTGCAAGCACATGACGTGACATGTGGCACAGGACTATGGGAGAAAGAAAGGAACATGCTCAATGCCTGACATGCAGACATGCAGCCAATCAGCAGCCAGCCAGCTTCTGTGATGTCACAGCCCTATAAATAGGCAAGCCATTTTACATTCTGCCACTTGCCATTGTGTCTCTTATGTACACAGATCTCTCTGTAGCAGCACTAGATTGCACTCTGCGCCAAATACTTTCCATTTTATAGTTACTGGGGTGAAATACCTTTTAACTACACAGTGTGTGTATCATATGCACACATGTTCCTGAACCAGTGTATTTTATTTTGGGATTTTGTTCTCTGCGCCGAAAAGTTACTTTTTTCACTTATAAGGTGAAACACCTTTGAAACACAGCTTGTGTATTTGTCACATACACACATCTCCATTACAGGCAGGTTATTATTTTGGAATATTGTTCTCTGCGCCAAAGAGTTACTTTTATCCCTTATAAGGTGAAACACCTTTGAAATACAGCTTGTGTATTTGTCATATACACACCTCTACAATAAACAGAGTTTGTTTTATTGTAAAATTTTTTATTAAACAGTATATCAGACAGAGAGGTGGCATGTCCTTCATATGGGAGGGGCAGTGGCACAAATGTTCCTGGAGCAGGCAAAGGTCACAGTAAAGTAAGGGGACATCACAGCAGTGGTCACTCAAAGAGGCCAGAGTTGCCGGTGTCATATAGCGGCCATGTGTGTTGCCAACCCACATGGAAGATCCGCTGGACTACTGGGCAGCAAAACTGTATTTGTAGCCGCAACTTGCTGAGTTTGCACTGGGGAAGTTGTCCTGCCCAACCAGTAGTGTGGCATCAGAGCGGATGTTCAGTGCGGCTGGGGCCATAGTTACCCCAAGAAGAACTCACCTGTCCACCCGAAATGTGAACTCAGTTTTGTCAAGATGAATTAGGCATGGATCAGCCAGGATTTTCACACACCAATGCCTTATATTAGATCAGCCATGCTGCCTCACCCAAACTTTGACAAATGGGTCTGGATTCATTTGTCAAAGTTTGGGTGAGGCGGCATGGCTGATCTAATCTAAGGCATACCTGCTACCTGCTATCTGCCTCAGCTACTATTCTGATGCTGACACCCGCCTGTTGCCACACATCTGCTGCCAGCTCCTCCTTCTACCACCCACCATCTTTACCAGGGACTGGTATTTCCAACCACCTCCCCACTCTTCACTGGGCCATTATGTAGCCTTCTGATGCTGCTGCCACCTCACCACGCAGGTCTTCTCATGTTGCTGCTGCTGTCACCTCCAGGCTATGTCACCATGTTAGTCTCTGGCTTGATGCTGCTGCTGCCGTCACCTTATTTCACCTTGCTGCCGCAACCTAAAAATTGTGTCGTTGTGCCTAATGCTGCTGCTGCTGTTGCTGCTGCTACCTCCACACTGTGTAATTGTGCCAATCTGTGGCCTGCTCATGCTGCTGCCACCTCCACAATCTGTCATTGTGCCACTCTGTGGCCTACTCATGCTGCTGCCAACTGACCACTCTTTCACTCGACCATCCTGTGGTTTCCTAATTCTGTTTCCACCCTCCACCACTCTATAACGTTGCCACTATGTTTGGTTTTCCCCTTCTTTTAATCTGTCAGAAGGAATGAAAAGGACAAACACAACCAATTGTGTCTTTGGAGAAGCCGTAAGGCCAGTATGCATCAGGATTGTCTGATGATTAGGTAGCCAAAAGCAGAAGTAGATACAAAACATAGAAGACATGTAAATATTCCATTTACATGTCATCTCTGTTTTGGATCAACTCCTGTTTCTATTTGGTTTTAGCAATGCTGATGGGCGCCACCAAATAAGTAAATAGGTAGTAATATTGCCCACCATTAAGTAGGTCGGTATACAGGCCCACTGTAGGTAAATATGCTGCCCCTGTATATCGGTTTATCGCCCCCCTGTAGATGGTCGGCCCCCTGTAATATCTCTGCCAGATAACCGGGCCCTCCTGTATTCTCTCCATATCTATAGGGCCATTAATTAGCCAGCCAGGGCCAGCATATAGCCAGGCAGGGCCAGTAATTAGGGCAGGCAGGGCCAGTAATTAGGGCAGGGAGGGCAGTATATTGGCAGGCAGGGCAGTATATAGCCAGGCAGGGCAGTATATAGCCAGGCAGGGCAGTATATTGGTAGGCAGGGCAGTATATTGGTAGGCAGGGCAGTATATAGCCAGGCAGGGCAGTATATTGGTAGGCAGGGCAGTATATAGCCAGGCAGGGCAGTATATTGGTAGGCAGGGCAGTATATAGCCAGGCAGGGCAGTATATTGGTAGGCAGGGCAGTATATAGCCAGGCAGGGCAGTATATTGGTAGGCAGGGCAGTATATAGCCAGGCAGGGCAGTATATTGGTAGGCAGGGCAGTATATAGCCAGGCAGGGCAGTATATAGCCAGGCAGGGCAGTATATTGGTAGGCAGGGCAGTATATAGCCAGGCAGGGCAGTATATTGGTAGGCAGGGCAGTATATAGCCAGGCAGGGCAGTATATTGGTAGGCAGGGCAGTATATAGGCAGGCAGGGCTAGTAGTTTAAAAAAAAAAAAATGTTACTCACCTGATTTCCCTCCTCTTCTCCTCGTCCGGAGCCAGTGGCCACTCACAGCAGAGAGCGGGGCCGCGGAGCACAGCTTGCCCCGCGGCCTCCTGGGAGCTGAACAGCCGGGATCAGAAGATCCCGACTGTTCTGCCTCGGCCGCTACCTGCAACGTGTGGTGCAGGCGGAGGCCGTGATGGCTGCATGGCCGGGTCTGTGACCCGGCCATGCAGCCGTGTGGTGAGGGGGGACCTGCGCCACAGACCGGCGCCGGTACTCGGGGCCCGCCAGGGGGAAACCCCAGCCTCCTCACCCCACCTGGCGACGCTCCGAACCGGCGCTGCAGCCCGAATGCCGGCTGCTCCCAGGCAGAGTCTGGCTGTTGCTTCATTGGGCTGGGTAGGCGGCTTCCCAGGAGGGCCCCATGAGCTCGTGGGGCCCCGGGCAATGGCCTACCTTGCCCAATGGAAGAGACGGCCCTGCCTACCAACAAAAGCCGGAGAGGAGTTTACAATTACACTCCAGGATGAACATACAGCACTGAAGAAAGCAAAGAGGATTCTCTGCAACTTGCTGCAGAGAATCCTCAGAAAGGGAATCTGATGAATTGAAGCACCTAGAAATGGCAACTGTTCTATGACTGGAGTTTCACAGCTGGTATGCCTTTTTTTTTATGTACAGTACTGTTAATTCACTGGGGAAATTGACCTCCAGAAATAACGTCCTAATGGAAACTGAATGATAGAAAACCAGAGCGGGAGGAAAGCAGAACTCTGTGTTGGGTGAAGTATTTGTTCCACCTGCACTCTGACCCCAACTGCCTGTCATTGTTGCTTGTTTGCTTTATCTTTGAACTTGAACTCCTAGACAACACCCTTACTCTTGGATCTTGGCCTGCATCCTCAACCATGTATCTGAATTTGCTTCATACTTGTCAAACTTTAAGAACAGGAAGATTTTAATTCCACCCTGAAAGTGCTCCCAGCCCCATAGAGTGAATCCCCAAACCACCCCAGAACACCATTTTCTGGGCATTAATGCTAGAGGATATTGTAAATGTAAACCAAGAAGTACTGGTAAAAAGAACTCCTGAAGATATCAGTAACTAAAAGCTGAAAGACAGCTGAGGTATTTCAGAAACCAAAGGACACCCCTAGTTATTTATAGCGTCCATCCTGAGTGTTGAAAGCGGTCTTCTAATTGTCTCTTTCCTTAATTAGGATTGTAGACTCCACAGAGAACTAGTGGAGAAATAATGCTTTAGTCCTTAGTTATGTAAAAGACCAGTACACACTGCTAAATTCCTCTTTCACCTATGACTGGACTCACTCTATCATAATATAAATGGACACTTGTATTTGAAACCTTGTCTAAGCAATAGATTCCTACAAATTATTGTAATGCATTTCTGTTGTGTGACTCTTTGTGACCCGACTTGATTTGTGACTACTCTTCATGTCTGCCACTTGTCTTGACCTATTACTTGAATTTCATAGCTGTACATTGCCTTCGGTAACCTCCTGCCTGTTTGACATGACATGTGTATTACACCTGACCTGTTGCCTGTCTGACCACATTTATTACCTGATCCTGCTGCACTGCATCCAAGAGCTTCAGCTGTTGAAACCTACTGTGTCAGGAACTAACAACTTGTCATCAGAGAATGGAAATGCTTGACCTAAGGTGATCTCCTCACCCTTACGTAGGCCCTTACTTTTCTCTAATCTCTCGGGATGCAAAGGCAAGTTACAGTTCTGCATTTTGACTGTTTTTCAGTTTTGTGAGAGTTCACAACCTTGTAAGAGTTTGAAGCAAGGAGTGTTATGGTAACTGAAGGGGCCAGAGGATATATATTTCTGTAATTATTAGAGGGCACTCTGTGCTCTGGGTTCTGGTCTGTTCTGTGTTCTCCACATGGGATGTAACATGGAGTTTTAGAAGATCCAATGTAACTGACACGGCCTGCCCTGGACTCTGGTCCAGGAGAATGATTCAGCTAGTTCTTTGCTCCTCGTCCTCAAGCCTTTTGAACTGACTGAAACAGAGATCTAAAGAAAGAAGGGACCTGTTTTCCTCATGGAGTAAATTTCCTCAAATGGTCGTAGTATATGAGATGGAATGTGAGTACAAGACTTCCCCAATTGTCAGCGGATGCCTAGATATCCTCAGGACTATCTCAGCAAATCATTCCTACAGCTCAGGAAGGTTCCAGGCTACCTGGGGTTATGAAATATGGCTCCTGCAGATACTATGGGCAACATGTATGATTCTCGCCACGTCGGAGCGCACGTTTCCGCTAGTTTTCCAGCAAACTTTGCGCCTCATGTATGTCAGTGCCGAGGTGCACTCATACATGCGGTGTAAAGTCCGCCGCGCCTCGCCAGTGTGTGAGGCGCAGTGCGGGACTTAGGCGCAGTGCGGGACTGCGCCTAAGATTCGCCGCCCGAGGTAGTGCGATCATACATGCCGTGTAAAGTCCGCCGCGCCTCGCCAGTGTGTGGGGCGCAGTGCGGGGACTTAGGCACAGAAGGGACTGCGCCTCATGTTTGCCGTCCGAGGAGGTGCGCTGATACATGCAGGGAAAAGTCCGCCGCGCCTCGCCAGTGTGTGGGGCGCAGTGCGGGACTTAGGCGCTGTGCGAGAAATCATTAAGGATGTCCGTGCGGCATGGAGTATGAATCAAAAAATCGCCTTTATAAAGGCGTCAAACATTCTCTGAAAAAGAGCTCAAACCTACTTAAAAAATACATAAATAAAATCACTTTCCAAAAATCCAGAACGGCGCTACATCTGGAATTGGGATATTGAAAATTGCCGCGAAATACAGTAATTTAAATTCTGTAAGCTCTTCTCATTGGTCGGCATAAACCAGCCAATTAGAATAGGAGCGACAGAGACCCATTAAAACCTATGGAGAAGAATTGACCAATCAAATTCAAAGGCGGGACAGTTCAAAATACAGTAGAAATGCAGAAAAGAGCTGATTGGTTGAGCTAGCGGGGGCTTGGCTTGCTCAGCCAATCAGAATAGGAGCGACAGAGACCCATTAAAACCTATGGAGAAGAATTGACCAATCAAATTCAAAGGCGGGACAGTTCAAAATACAGTAAAAATGCAGAAAAGAGCTGATTGGTTGAGCTAGCGGGGGCTTGGCTATCCAAGCCAATCAGAGCGCGAGCTACTTGTCCCATTGTAGTCTATGGAGAGATCGGGGCAATGAAATCTCGGCTCTCAGCACCGTGCGGCATGGAGTATGATTAAAAAAATCGTTTTTATTAAGTGTAAAATATGATCAGAAAAAGAGCTGAAACCTTCTATAAACATACATTAATAAAATCTCTAACAACGCTTTTGTCGCCGAGACCGGCGCTACATAAGGAATTGGGTTATAGAGAATTGCCGGGAAATACAGTAATTCAAATTCTTTAAGCTCTTCTCATTGGTCGGCATAAACCAGCCAATCAGAATAGGAGCGACAGTGGCCCATTCTAACCTATGGAGGAGTATTAACCAATCAGAATAGGAGCGACAGAGACCCATTATAACCTATGGAGAAATATTGACCAATCATATTCAAAGGCGGGACAGTTCAAAATACAGTAAAAATGCAGAAAAGAGCTGATTGGTTGAGCTAGCAGGGGCTTGGCTATCCCGGCCAATCAGAGCGCGAGCTACTTTCTCATAGAGTTCTATGGGGAAAAGAAATGCAGAGCGAGCTCTGTTTGTGATTGGCTAAGTTAAAAGAGGTGTGGTTATTTGGACCAATGGGAGAGCGAGCGACGGTCTTATGGGTTTTCTAATGCAATCTGGAATAAAACTGTACATGGCCGAGAACAAATGATAAGACTCCCGAAGTTGTCCCGATGTGTATATAAAATGATCAATATTATGGGGGTAAAGAAAAAAAAATATTAATTCAATAAAATCATTTTTATTTCTTTATTTATGTTACACCCATACTATTGATCCTTGGCTGACGAAAATAAAGACATAAAAATGATTTTATTGAATTAATATTTTTTTTTTGTTACCCCCATATTATTGATCACTTTATATACATATCGGGACAACTTCTGGAGTCTTATCATTTGATTTGTACAGTTTTATTCCAGATTGCATTAGAAAAACCATTGGTCCAAATAACCGCGCCTCTTTTAACTTAGCCAATCACAAACAGAGCTCGCTCTGCATTTCTTTTCCCCATAGAACTCTATGAGAAAGTAGCTCGTGCTCTGATTGGCCGGGATAGCCAAGCCCCCGCTAGCTCAACCAATCAGCTCTTTTCTGCATTTTTACTGTATTTTGAACTGTCTGCCTTTGAATATGATTGCACAGAATAAGAATGGATGGCACTCGTCCAGTAGGTTTTCTGTTGTGTGGGTGCTAGTCAATAGTTAGACCAGTCTCAAGAATAGAAATTTGACTGCACTCCAAAATTCGATGCAATGTGAATTTTATTTACATGCTCCACATATGATATATACAACGAAATAGTGACTTATGTGTCAATGACGTTTTGGTCTAAAGTGACCTTTTTCAGACAAGTCACTGAAAATAAACAGAAACACCAAAATTAGATACATGTATCCATGAATGTTACAGTATTTACACTATTTACAAAATACATATACAAAATATACAAAGACATAAATTACTAGATGTCCATATCTAGGAAAGTATATGCAAGACACGCTTTACATGTCTGCCCGTGCAAGAATACATATGGTCCTTTGTATAGGTAAAATTTACAAGATAGTACAACAACATCAATTTGTATAAACATATAGTTTACATAGAGAATGTTATATCTAGAGAATGACATGATATAACTCGCGATATATGCACAATGATATCAGTAAAACAAAGAAATATATATATACACTGTCATATATGAAAGTGATAATGGTCAGCATAATCCTGGGGTCCTAGGGAAACACATAAGTAATGGACTCCTGTTGCGCCCTATTATGCCCTGCATTGAAAAGAACTTACCAGGTGGGTAAAGCAGCTGGTGAAGAAAAAGAGGGCCGTAGCCCTGTGGAGAAAGGAGCAGTAGTACTGATCCGGTGTGTGTACTGAGTTAAATAGGATCGGCGTGCCGCGCGTGTGTGCGCGCGTCCGCCGGAAACAGTAATAGCATCAAAGCGAGGCTCAGAGGGCGGCGCATGCGCAGAGGGGAGATTGGAGTCGGGAACAGAAGAGGGCACTGGCGCCTGCACAGATGCGGCGCGATAGAATGTATAGAGACATATGAAAGAGAACAGACAGAGTATCGAAGTATGTAGTCTGGAATGTTGTGAAACAGGGGCAATGTGGAAAGAGAAACACATAGGGAATATATTGCATAAGGAAAGGAAGAATGTTGAAAAGAGGAAGTAGGAAAAGGAAGAGAAGAGGGAAAAAAAAACCATATGAGACCAGAAAGGAAAATTAAATACGGATTACTTAAACAGCTGGAAAAGGGTAAAGAAACGAGAATATGAAAAAGAGGGGCCATCTAGAATACACACATAGAAAAGAACCCGAAGGGGGAAAAAGAACAAGTATCTGACGTCTCACCCTGATGTCATTCTCTGCTCTCTCTTTGCTGAAAAATGAAAAGAGAAAACAAGTATTAGAAAATGTAATAAATTCAAGAGAACAAAAAATCACATTCTCTATTTAGACCCTTGGGTCTAAATCCAACTTATGATCCACATCGACTCACGTTCTTTGAGTATTACGTATATGATTACCACCTCTACGGGGTCTTTTTACCTGTTCAAGGATCTGAAATTTTAATTGGGCAATGATGTGTCCTGCTGTGTGAAAGTGGGATGGAATGGGTAGCCACGTTTTGTTACACCTTATAGTTGATTTATGACTAGCTAGGCGGTCTTTCATGCATTGGGCTGTTTCACCCACATATAATAGACCACATGGACACTTAATAGCGTAAACCACAAATGAGCTGTCACATGTAAATGGGCCACCTAGTTCAATTCTCTGACCTGTCCTTGGATGTCTAATTATGTTGCCTTTTATTACATTAGAACAATGGCAACAATGGAGGCAGGGGAATGTACCTTTTCTGGGGGAGGAAAACGTACCTTGAGACTGTTCTTTTCTTAGTGGGCCTATATCGGCTCGTACCAGGGTGTCCCTAATATTGTTAGGTCTTTTTGAACATACCAAAATAGGTTGTTGGAACGTTTCGACATGGGGGTATGCATCTTTTAGTATATGCCAGTATTTCCTAAGTATGTTATGGATCCCTATCATCTTGGGGTGGTGAGTATTGATGAAAGGTAAGCGTGTGGCATTAGATTCCTTAGACTTCACATTCCCTAGATTCGGTTTAAGAATCTCCTCTGGATAGCCTCGGGTACGGAATTTATCCATCATCTCTTGTTGTCTAGAGATCATCACTGTCGGTTCAGACACGATTCTCTGAACCCTCAGTAACTGGGACTTCGGTAATGATTTTTTGACATGTATGGGATGACAACTTTTGAAATGAAGTAGGTTATTTCTATCTGTGGATTTGGTGTACAGATCTGTGCTGATGGTATTATCAATATTCTTAATGACCAATGTGTCAAGAAATTGAAGTTTATTTTGGTCAAATTGAACTGTGAATTGAAGTTCAGGCCAGATAGAGTTGAGCCAGGATGTAAATTCAAATAGTGTAGAATGGTTACCTTCCCAAATACAGAACACATCATCTATGTATCTTTTCCAGACCCGTGCGTGTTGTTTAAAAAGGTCATTCTGATAAATGTACGTGTCCTCAAAATGTGACATAAAGGCATTAGCATAGGGTGGGGCCATATTGGACCCCATGGCTGTACCCCTTATTTGAGCATAAAAAGTGTCCCCAAATAGAAAGTAGCTTTCATAGAGAATTACAGACAGTAGATCAATACACAGAGACAATTCATCATCAGAAAATTCAGATTTACCCAAAAGTACGCGTGTTGCCTCAATGCCCTTTTGGTGCTCAATGGACGTGTATAAACTGCACACGTCGAATGATACCAGGAGGGAGTCCTCCGATAGAGCTCCAATATTACCTAAAATGGATAAAAATGACTCGTATCTAATAAGTAAGCTGTCGTATCACGTATTAATGGGGATAGAATCTTCTCCAGATACTGCGATAAGGGAGAAAAGATAGAATCCGTTGATGCCATAATCGGTCTACCGGGAGGTTTCTCTAGACTTTTATGTACCTTCGGAAAGATGTAAAATACTGGAGTAATGGGGTGTTCGTTTATCAGAAATGAATAGGTGGATTTATCTATGACACCCCTAGTAAGATACTGGTCTAATACCACTTGGATTTTAGACTTGATTTTAAAGATGGGGTCTCCAGTAAGTGGGACATACGTAGAGGTGTCTGATAGCTTTCTCATTACTTCAGACTTGTAGTCTGTTACATTCATCACTACAATTGCACCCCCCTTATCAGCGGGTTTTATAATAATATTTTTATCGCTTTTGAGTGATACTAAAGCTCTAGACTCTTCGGGAGAAAGATTACTGTATGTTCTAGTTTTTGTGGCCTGGTTCAAGTAATCGTCAATTTCTCTTTTTACAATCGAGATATATGTCTCGATTGGGTGATATGTCCGTGGTGGACAGAAGGGACTAGGCTTCCGTAGACCTAAATGGCGGATTGACATATGGTTTATCACAGAGGGGCTTGCAGGGGTTTCAGCAAAATGTGCTTTGAGGCATAGAGACCTAAAAAAAGTATGGAGTTCTTGTTGTACTTTAAACGTATTTAAAGGGGGAGTTGGGCAAAAGGATAAACCTTTCTGTAGTACTTTGAATTCTGTTGGTGTTAGAACCCTGGAAGAAATATTGATTACAAGGTTGTTAGTCACAGTTGGTTACTCACCTGCGACCGTGTTGTAATTGCTGCTGACAAATATATGGAATCTTCTCCCCGCCCTCCTAGTAGGTCTCGACCTCGATAAACCTTTTTTGGTTTGGCTAAAAAAGGAACCCTTCCTGGGCGATGTCCCCTTTCACTCTCAGACCCAGAGCTTGAGTATTCTCGATTAATTCTTGGAGTGTAGTTGTTGAATCTCTGGTATTGCCACTGATAAACCCCTTTATTCAAGTAGTCGTCGGTATCACGAAGAAATTTCGTGCGTTTTCTGTTCTCTAGTAGTTGATGATGTTCGTTAATAGATTTCTCAATCTTGTTTTTTAGCGATGTTAATTCCTCAGGTGGTAGGGTAGATGACAATTGTTGTTCGATGTTGATGACTTCCTGTTTTGTTTCCGCTATTGATGCTTGTAGATGTTCTATGGTCAATAAGATAAGGTCAAATGAGCAATTATTGAGGATATTTTCGAATTTCTTGCAGTAATAATCGTTTTCTTTAAACAAAGTTGGCTGTAAATGAGATCGTAGGCCTCTCGGAATTCTATTGGCCCGATAGTATTCTGCCAGGGTTGCACAATGTAATTCGTGTCCTACTAGGCGTTTCAGGGTTCTCTCCCATTCACGAGTATGATGACCTTATCTTATTGACCATAGAACATCTACAAGCATCAATAGCGGAAACAAAACAGGAAGTCATCAACATCGAACAACAATTGTCATCTACCCTACCAACTGAGGAATTAACATCGCTAAAAAACAAGATCGAGAAATCTATTAACGAACATCGTCAACTACTAGCGAACAGAAAACGCACGAAATTTCTTCGTGACACGGAAGACTATCTGAATAAACGTGTCTATCAGTGGCAATACCAGAGATTCAACAACTACGCTCCAAGAATTAATCGAGAATACTCAAGCTCTGGGTCTGAGAGTGAAAGGGGACATCGTCCAGGCAGGGCTCCTTTTTTAGGCAAAGCAAAGAAAGTCTATCGAGGCCGAGACCTACTAGGAGGGCGGGGCAAAGATCCCATAAATCTATCAGCAGCAATCACAACACGGTCGCAGGTGAGCAATCAACTGTGACTAACAACCTTGTAATCAATATTTCTTCCAGGATTCTATCACCAACAGAATTCAAAGTACTACAGAAAGGTTTATCCTTTTGCCCAACTCCCCCTTTAACCCCTTAAGCCGAACGCCTGAAAAGTAGTTAATGACCAGAACATTTTTTTAGTTTTGGCCTCCTTGCATTTAAACAGTTGTAACTTTTTTTATTTTTTCAATGACGCAGTTGGAGGGGCCTCGTTTTATTCAAGACAAGTTGTACTTTATAAGGGAATAGTTTAAGTACACTTATAAATAATTGCAGTATTTTTTTTTTTTTTTTCCAAAAATTTTTTTTGTTTTTTTCATTTTTTTTTTACACCATTAACATTTCACACTTAATAACTTGTTAGATTAATTCTACAGGTTATTACGGTCGTGTGGATACCAAATATGTGTAGGTTTTTTTGTGCGTGTAATTTATGTACAATTATTTTTTATTAAATATTTATTTTTATTTTATTATTTATTTTTTTTATTCTTTTTTTACACTTTTTATGTTTTTTTGTACTTTTTTTTTGACTCCCATGAAGGGAGAACTGTTTAACATTTTTTTAAAAAAATTTTTACACTTAGTAATGTATTAGCATATTCATATATGCTAATACATGCTAATCTGTGTCAGTCTGACACAGGCAGTGATTAGGACAGCACACAGTGCGTCCTAATCACTGGCTTCATACACAGACAACTCTGGGGCCACGCTAGGTCCCCAGAGCTGACTGTGCAGCCGTTCCCCGGGCTCTGTCGGGTCACCGGGTGTTCCGATCACCCGACAGAGCAGGGGATCCCTTTGATTGCGCACCGCCGCAATCAAAGGGTTAAAGCATCGGGTTGCGGAGGTTTCCTCCGCTCCCCGATGCCTGCAGGACATGCTCTGGGATCGGGGCTGTGTAGTTCAGCCCCGATCCCAGCGCAGCTGCGGCACCGGGCGCCGCAACCCTCGATGTCTGCAGCGACGTCACAAGACGTCGCTGCAGACGCACGACCCGCACCGGCCGCCGTCAAAAGACGGTGCGCGGTCGTTAAGGGGTTAAATACGTTTAAAGTACAACAAGAACTCCATACTTTTTTTAGGTCTCTTTGCCTCAAAGCACATTTTGCTGAAACCCCTGCAAGCCCCTCCAATTCTGTGATAAACCATATGTCAATCCGCCATTTAGGTCTATGGAAACCTAGTCCCTTCTGTCCACCACGGACATATCACCCAATCGAGACATATATCTCGATTGTAAAAAGAGAAATTGACGATTACTTGCACCAGGCCACAAAAACTAGAACATACAGTAATCTTTCTCCCGAAGAGTCTAGAGCTTTAGTATCACTCAAAAGCGATAAAAATATTATTATTAAACCCGCTGATAAGGGGGGTGCAATTGTAGTGATGAATGTAACAGACTACAAGTCTGAAGTAATGAGACAGCTATCAGACACCTCTATGTATGTCCCACTTACTGGAGACCCCATCTTTAAAATCAAGTCTAAAATCCAAGTGGTATTAGACCAGTATCTTACTAGGGGTGTCATAGATAAATCCACCTATTCATTTCTGATAAACGAACACCCCATTACTCCAGTATTTTACATCTTTCCGAAGGTACATAAAAGTCTAGAGAAACCTCCTGGTAGACCGATTGTGGCATCAACGGATTCTATCTTTTCTCCCTTATCGCAGTATCTGGAGAAGATTCTATCCCCATTAATACGTGATACGACATCTTACTTATTGGATACGAGTCATTTTTTATCCATTTTAGGTACCATTGATGAGATTTCAGAGAACTCCCTTCTGGTATCATTCGACGTGTGCAGCTTGTACACATCGATTGAGCACCAAAAGGGCATTGAGGCAACACGTGTACTTTTGGGTAAATCTGAATTTTCTGATGATGAATTGTCTCTGTGTATTGATCTACTGTCTGTAATTCTCTATGAAAGCTACTTTCTATTTGGGGACACTTTTTATGCTCAAATAAGGGGTACAGCCATGGGGTCCAATATGGCCCCACCCTATGCTAATGCCTTTATGTCACATTTTGAGGACACGTACATTTATCAGAATGACCTTTTTAAACAACACGCACGGGTCTGGAAAAGATACATAGATGATGTGTTCTGTATTTGGGAAGGTAACTATTCTACACTATTTGAATTTACATCCTGGCTCAACTCTATCTGGCCTGAACTTCAATTCACAGTTCAATTTGACCAAAATAAACTTCAATTTCTTGACACATTGGTCATTAAGAATATTGATAATACCATCAGCACAGATCTGTACACCAAATCCACAGATAGAAATAACCTACTTCATTTCAAAAGTTGTCATCCCATACATGTCAAAAAATCATTACCGAAGTCCCAGTTACTGAGGGTTTAGAGAATCGTGTCTGAACCGACAGTGATGATCTCTAGACAACAAGAGATGATGGATAAATTCCGTACCCGAGGCTATCCAGAGGAGATTCTTAAACCGAATCTAGGGAATGTGAAGTCTAAGGAATCTAATGCCACACGCTTACCTTTCATCAATACTCACCACCCCAAAATGATAGGGATCCATAACATACTTAGGAAATACTGGCATATACTAAAAGATGCATACCCCCATGTCGAAACTTTCCAACAACCTATTTTGGTATGTTCAAAAAGACCTAACAATATTAGGGACACCCTGGTACGAGCCGATATAGGCCCACTAAGAAAAGAACAGTCTCAAGGTACGTTTTCCTCCCCCAGAAAAGGTACTTTCCCCTGCCTCCATTGTTGCCATTGTTCTAATGTAATAAAAGGCAACATAATTAGACATCCAAGGACAGGTCAGAGAATTGAACTAGGTGGCCCGTTTACATGCGACAGCTCATTTGTGGTTTACGCTATTAAGTGTCCATGTGGTCTATTATATGTGGGTGAAACAGCCCAACGCATGAAAGACCGCCTAGCTAGTCATAAATCAACTATAAGGTGTAACAAAACGTGGCTACCCATTCCATCCCACTTTCACACAGCAGGACACAACATTGCCCAATTAAAATTTCAGATCCTTGAACAGGTAAAAAGACCCCGTAGAGGTGGTAATCATATACGTATACTCAAAGAACGTGAGTCGATGTGGATTCATAAGTTGGATACTTTGCATCCCAAGGGCCTGAATAGAGAATGTGACTTTATTACATTTTCTAATACTTGTTTTCTTTTCTTCATTTTTCAGCAAAGAGAGAGCAGAGAATGACATCAGGGTGAGACGTCAGATACTTGTTCTTTTTCCCCCTTTGGGTTCTTTTCTATGTGTGTATTCTAAATATCCCCTCTTTTTCATATTCTCTTTTCTTTACCCTTTTCCAGCTGTTTAAGTAATCCGTATTTAATTTTCCTTTCTGGTCTCATATGGTTTTTTTTCCCTCTTCTCTTCCTTTTCCTACTTCCTCTTTTCAACATTCTTCCTTTCCTTATGCAATATATTCCCTATGTGTTTCTCTTTCCACATTGCCCCTGTTTCACAACATTCCAGACTACATACTTCGATACTCTGTCTGTTCTCTTTCATATGTCTCTATACATTCTATCGCGCCGCATCTGTGCAGGCGCCAGTGCCCTCTTCTGTTCCCGACTCCAATCTCCCCTCTGCGCATGCGCCGCCCTCTGAGCCTCGCTTTGATGCTATTACTGTTTCCGGCGGACGCGCGCACACGCGCGGCACGCCGATCCTATTTAACTCAGTACACACACCGGATCAGTACTACTGCTCCTTTCTCCACAGGGCTACGGCCCTCTTTTTCTTCACCAGCTGCTTTACCCACCTGGTAAGTTATTTTCAATGCAGGGCATAATAGGGCACAACAGGAGTCCATTACTTATGTGTTTCCCTAGGACCCCAGGATTATGCTGACCATTATCCCTTTCATATATACAAGTGTATATATATATTTCTTTGTTTTACTGACATCATTGTGCATATATCGCGAGTTATATCATGTCATTCTCTAGATATAACATTCTCTATGTAAACTATACGTTTATACAAATTGATGTTGTTATACTATCTTGTAAATTTTACCTATACAAAGGACCATATGTATTCTTGCACCTGCAGACATGTAAAGCGTGTCTTGCATATACTTTCCTAGATATGGACATCTAGTAATTTATGTCTTTGTATATTTTGGTTATGTATTTTGTAAATAGTGTAAATACTGTAACATTCATGAATACATGTTTCTAATTTTGGTGTTTCTGTTTATTTTCAGTGACTTGTTTGAATATGATTGGTCAATATTTCTCCATAGGATAATGGGTCCCTGTCGCTCCTATTCTGATTGGTCAATACTCCTCCATAGGTAAGAATGGGCCACTGTCGCTCCTATTCTGATTGGCTGGTTTCTGCCGACCAATGAGAAGAGCTTAAACAATTTGAATTACTGTATTTCCCGGCAATTCTCTATAACCCAATTCCTTATGTAGCGCCGGTCTCGGCGACAAATGCGTTGTTCGGGATTTAATTGATTTATGTTTATAGAAGGTTTCAGCTCTTTTTCTGAGAATATTTTACACTTAATAAAAAATTTAATTTTTTATCATACTCCATGCCGCACGGCGCTGAGCGCCGAGATTTCATTGCCCCGATCTCTCCATAGACTACAATGGGACAAGTAGCTCGCGCTCTGATTGGCCGGAATAGCCAAGCCCCCGCTAGCTCAACCAATCAGCTCTTTTCTGCATTTTTACTGTATTTTGAACTGTCCCGCCTTTGATTTTGATTGGTCCATACTTCTCCATAGCTTATAATGGGCCACTGTCGCTCCTATTCTGATTGGTCAATACTCCTCCATAGGTTAGAATGGACCACTTTCGCTCCTATTCTGATTGGCTGGTTTATGCCGACCAATGAGAAGAGCTTAAACAATTTGAATTACTGTATTTCCCGGCAATTCTCTATATCCCAATTCCTGATGTAGCGCCGGTCTCGGCGACAAACGCGTTGTTAGGGATTTTAGTTATGTATGTTTATAGAAGGTTTCAGCTCTTTTTCAGATAATATTTTACACTTAATCAAAACGATTTTTTTAATCATACTCCATGCCGCACGGCGCTGAGAGCCGAGATTTCATTGCCCCCATCTCTCCATAGACTACAATGGGACAAGTAGCTCGTCCTCTGATTCGCTGGGATAGCCAAGCCCCCGCTAGCTCAACCAATCAGCTCTTTTCTGCATTTTTACTGTATTTTGAACTGTCCCGCCTTTGAATTTGATTGGTCAATTCTTCTCCATAGGTTTTAATGGGTCTCTGTCACTCCTATTCTGATTGGCTGAGCTAGCCAAGCCCCCACTAGCTTAACCAATCAGCTCTTTTCTGCATTTTTACTGTATTTTGAACTGTCCCGCCTTTGATTTTGATTGGTCAATACTCAATAGTTCTCCATAGGTTTTAATGGTTCACTGTCGCTCCTATTCTGATTGGCTGGTTCATTCCGACAAATGAGAATAGCTTACAGAATTTGAATTACTGTATTTCCCGTCAATTTCCAATATCCTTATTCCTGATGTAGCGCCGTTCTAGATTTTTGGAAAGTGACTTTTTTTTTTTTTTTTGGAAGGTTTGAGCTCTTTTTCAGAGAATGTTTGACGCCTTTATAAAGGCGATTTTTTGGAATCATACTCCATGCCGCACGGCACTGAGCGCCGAGATTTCTTTTGCGATCTTCTATGTTTCCGCTCATGTTCCGTTCTCGGTTCACTTCGCCTCCGCCAGAGCATTTAGACCAGAATCAACTAGTTCTGCTTATCGGAGCTGCCGAGCGCTGCATTGCGCCGCACTTTGCCGACTCGCGATCGTACATGCCTCGGAGTTTTCGAGCGCGCCGCGTCCCGCCCCGGAACGCCAATACCGCGCCCACACCGCGCCCATTGCACACCACTTCATGCGAGGCGCAGCCAAAAGTGGCGAACGCTGCGCCTAACATCGCATCCCTGCGTCCGACAGGGGATTCGGGCCGGTGAGGCGCAGGATACACCAGAAAACAGGCGTAAATCCCGTTCATACATGTCGCCATTAATGTATGCTTGGTTTACTAAAATGAGCATTCATCACACTCCTTGCTGTAGGCACGATAGGCAGTTGTAATGTATTTACTTGAAAGAGGTTATTTCAGGTTTAACATCTTTCCTGGAAGTAAAGGACTGTGCTGCTGTTTTCATCCTCCATCTGTTGTCCTGTCTGTTCATTTTAAACTGCATCAACACCATGGACACTGCTCACATAATACCACCAGGCAGTGAAGGGGTAAACATCAGCCCAAGAAAAAATGTATTCCGTGGAATCTGAGGAGTAGTACTCCCATCATCTCTCCTCAACATCTTCCCCCACTTTTTATTGTGTTTGATTCCAGGGAGGCAAAGGAGTTCAGGGTGGATGGGACACCATGACATAAATAAAATTACCCCATCATCTCCACTGCCTCCTTGTGTCACCTCAAAAACTCTTCAAAATGTACAGTAGTCAGGAAGAAGCTAATAGAAAACATAATTGAATCTTTTTGCTCCTCTAAAGGTATTTCCAAGGCCAAGGATTCTCCTCTGAGAAAGGCAACCCTGAAGGCCACTTTGGCTTAATAAGAAAAATATTGCTAAATACACAGCTTAAAGTGAATGGTACAGTGCTTGAAAACCACACAGGGCTTAGGATTCCTATTGTACCATGGAGATCCAAAAAGACAGATGCTAGAGCATATTTGCCAAATTCTAAATGTGGCCTCAAGGAAGATTTAGAATTGTGCCATCCAAAATGTTCATAAACCACACCCAATTTTTAATATGATGTGCCACACACCCCTCTATGCAACTATGTAATGACTTTGGAAGGAAGCCGATTTCTGGACACTTTATAGCTTATTAAGTGTAAAGAGAAGCTGGGTGATGCCACATCAATCACCTCACCTCTTGAGCCGTAGAGATTGTGAGGCAGGGAGTCAGCCTGTTAAGTAAGAGTGGGAGCAGGCACCACTCACCCCTTCGGAAACTTTGCTGTGTCCACAGCCAGACTTTGTATGGTCTAGCTTTACTCTGGTGTCATTACTATATACTATTTGGTTGCCTACTGTGGAATATTTTTCTGCTCTCCCAGGAGTCCAGAAGATCTCCCCTCTCTGTAGGAGTCTCCTGGACATTTTCAGAGAGTAGGTAATGGATTAAATAACCTAATTGAATAAATTGTTTAATTACAGACACGGTGAAACCTATGTGATGTGTACTTTATTTTATTTTTTTTAGAAAAATTGAGGAGTCTATTTTGATTGGGAAAACATGGGTTTTGTGTTTTATATTTATTTTTATTTTTTAAATGTTTAAACTTTTTTTAACTTTTTTATTTGTGTGTGTTTATATGTGGGTGTTTTGTTTTTACTAGTAATAGTCTGCAGTTGTTGGTTTTATCTTGGCTAATTATGAAAAAGGGACACACCTAATTTTCATGTAATTATTTACTTATTTAATTATTGATCACAGTGGAATCCTATTTTTAGATTTGAAACAAATAATTTAAAAAAAAGAGACGTGAGGTACCCCAGTTTTTTCATATGAAGGTGAAACTGACAGCTACAAGCTGATACTATCAGGATGGAGGGTCAAGGAATAATGGTACCGCCCCAAGGTAAAAAAAAAAATACCAGCCTGCAGCCACCTAAGAAAATAATCATCACATTAGATAGTAACCTTGCTCTTCCTAGTACCCCTGCATTGGGTGTTTGGGTAATATTGAAAGGGGGTTAGTGTCAGCCTTGAGGTAACAAAAAACAAAGCTGGCAGACACTAAGGGCGACATTTATGAAAGAAGGCGTGTTGAAGTGAATAGTCAGTGTATAATGCGCCGGATGTATGAAAGTGGTTTTTGTGTGTTCATAAATGGTGTGTAAAGTTCGACGCGCCTCACCTGTGTGTTAGGCGCATTACGGAACTTAGGCGCATAACTAATGCACCTAACATGTATTAAGGTTATAGACAGGCTGGAAATAAGAGAAAAATTATATCCCCTGTTAATCATTTTATTAAAGAAATGGATCCAATACTTTTCTGATGCAGTCCAATGGGTCTGATATATTGCCAAATGAGTCTGACGAAGTTGAGAGGTGAAACCTTTAAAAATATAAAAACATTAACTAGCATTTGATTGATAGCTATTTAAAGTGTTTGGGCAGTATGAATTCTAAACACAGCCCTGCAGACAGGTAGACCTCACTTTTGATATGTAGACTCAAATTAAGCAGGTAATACCCCCCCACCCCAAAAAAAAATAGTTAGGCAGACAGAGTTGAGCTATTATGTAGGTAGGCCCTCTATTCAGTAGATAAGTAGGCAAATGCCCTGACAGGTAGGAAGTTAAGTCCCCCGAGCAGTTAGGTAAAACCACAGTTAGGTAGATAAGTACATAAGCAAGGTATATAGGTGGGTAGGTAGGCAAGACTCCAGAGAGGTAGGTAGGTAGGAAGGCAGAGAAGGCTGGTAGGTAAGCAGCCAGGTAGGCAAGGTACCAGGTAAGTAGTTAGAGCCCCCTATTTTTAATACTGCACCTTTTAGTCTAATTTAAAAAAAAAAATTACTTCGACCTACTCTTCTGACAGGCAGTGGGCTCCTCCAGATGAGGCCTGACTCAGATGAAGTGATGCTGTGATATCATCATATTGCCTGTATCAGGATGCTGCTCTAGTGTATTGTAGGCTACAGGCCTAAATAGCCTGTGGCCTACAAGGCTTACCATATTGGTGTGGCAGGAACCTTTTGACTACCTGCTTTGTTATAGTTTTTTAAATATTTTTACATCCCGAGGAAGTGCAAACAATTAAAAAAGCTGAACTAACTCAGGGTCCCCCCTGCACCAAGTGACATCAAGACAGTATTGCATGATTCTTCCCTGGTCACAACTATAAAAAAAGCTGCAATAGACTTGAAGTATGGGAGAGCTCCCATTTTTGGTAATGAAGAAAAACATGGCATGTGACTTACCTCCTCTAGCTTGTGTGTATACTTCTCAGTCACAGGATCTATATATGTGCATGGATATTCCACCATCTTGCAGTAATTCTTCTAGAAAATATAGCGGGACAGGTAACCCAGTAAATGAAGTATTTAAAATATTCCATTTATTCATCCATATGTTAGATTACCTTTACCGCTAGATTTTCTGGATCTCTCTTGTTTGCAGGAGGCTCCCAGGACGTTTCCGGTGAGTTGGTATGTATGAGTTAAAGTGGAAAGCTGAGGCTGGGTAGTCACAGAGTCAGCAGAAGGAACAAACATAGGTTGACATAGGCCACTCGGACATCGGGAAATGCACTGGAGAACCTGTAACATGTCTTTCTGGCAAAATCCTTACCCAACTACTTGTTTGGCATGTTTATGTTAAATATCCCACACTTGCTTTGGTACCTAAAAAAGTTTAACAAAAATGTAACCCTTTAACGACCACCCACTGTCTTTCAACAACAAGTGTATTGTGTTCTTTGTAGGCAGCGGTGCCAAAAGACTGCTGCCTACAGAGTGGGTTTGCGCCTCCCAGCGCCACAATGCGCTAGGAACGGAGCTGTAGTTACCATCTTCATTCCTAGAGCACTCTCTGTGAATGGCAGGGATCAGCGGAAACCTTTGATTGCCGCAATCTGTGACCATGACATAATTAAAGCGGATTTCCCTGCTCCATCGGGTCACTGGGATTCCCAGTGCCGAATAAAGACTGGGGAATATCTATGCAGTTAGCAGTGAGTAGCCTCAGGGCGGTCTGCATAGTAAGCCTGTTACGGGACACCCATAACAGGTGTGTCAACAAAAAGGATATCCAATACAGCTCTGGTTTTAAAATCCATGGATTAATACTGTAATGGTTGCGAATGTGGATTCTCTAATGAAGAGTGGACTTTCTGCAAGAAGATCTCCTAGATGTGTTCACCAGAATAAACACAGTTGGCACAAGCTACCAGAATTTCACTTGACCAAACCTACAAAATAAATGTTGTTCATATATTGATGCCAGCAATCTTATGTAAATATGTATTGGAACACTTTAAAGACATTAAAGACACAAAACATTGAAAAAATTAAATGCCTAATATGGTTGTTTTTTTATATTTCTTCTTTGGGTTCTCAATGTTTTTAAAAGTCTGAAATTTAAAAATGAAAACATATCCACCCAATGGGACAAAAAAGGCAGCACACAAACCAATAGACAATATACAGACAAAATGTACAAAATATGTTAAAGTATAATAAATAAGTATATACACATAGGAAAGACATTAAATATCATATAAATAGTGTATACTTAGCCTATGGCAGTCTGAAAAGGGATTATTTTTTCGGTAGTAGTATCACATGGTCACATACATAGCTAAAGGTTGTCACCAGGAAAGCGGTCAGAATGGGACAAGCCAAAGGACAAGGGCGAAGGAAATAAGATTGCCAGGGGCATGTCAGAATACAAAAATGTAAGGAAAAAAACTTAGGTAAATATCAGGATTGATAAGCCTTTACGCCTTAGATTATTGTTAGGAGTTTTCATTCTCCTGTCATCGGCAACCAACCGGTGCATACACACAGCAGTTTAGCTGACACATCGGGAACACAAAGGTACGAGGTTAGTATACAGCAGTCACTTTATTTGGGAGCATAAACCATGAAGGCATTTGAAGAAAGGCACTGTGGCTATTTTTGTGGCCACTTATTGGAGACAATGGTTGACAATGAATTGAGAGATTATAGCAGGTGTTGTATCAGCTTTTTTGGATAGCAATTCATGGTGGGCATTGCTTCTGACCATATTTTGAGGGGTTGGAGTTGTAACTAACATTATAATTAGGATGTTGTGGATAACAACGTATGGGTGAATGGTACCCGGCAATATTTGTTCGCTAGCACTATATATGGCGGTCATTTTAGCTGATCAACATACATAACAATCTTGCTGCTTGTTTGTGATGGATATAGAAAGCATGTTTTCTCTTGAAAGAGAAGTAACACAGGAGCTGAAACGTGTTATATACTGAATGATGTACTGTCTGGTATAAAATATTAAGCATGTTACTTCATCAAGAAATTCCATGACGTTAATGCAGGCAGTTAAAGTCAAGCTTTTACATGGCATATTGGGAACATTTACTACTAAGTCAAAGTGGTTCTAAGAATTTACTGTAAGGGACTACATTATCTAGATAATAATTTACATGTATTTTGAAATGTATCGTTAATGCAACAAACATTAAAATTATTACTGTGCCAAATAAATTACTGTTTAGTAATACCATCTAAATATAACCAGAGGTCAAGTTATATCTATTCCTCACTTACACTTAAGTACATTAGTGACACCATGATTGTGATCTCTAACACAATGGGATACAAGTAATAGGCACTTGGAGGAAGATAATATTTACATTGCACTGTATAAGTGACATTATTTTTCAGCTAATAAGTACTTATATGTATGGCTTACATTAACACAGGGGAGCTATGAAGCATGAAGCATGGTGCCAGAAATTTTCAATAAGTTTTTTTTGACAAGCGTCTTAAGATGTTTCTAAATTATAGCATGTTATCCTTTTGGGACATCCACAATATTACCAATTCAGATTAATTCAGACTATTTAAAGTAGAAGAATAAGAAGAAGAAGATGGGTCACAGATATTAACAGTATAGTCTTTTGCAGTGTCTCACTGGGGTGCCTATGGCCCAAAGATGTAGTTCATTCTAGGGGCCCACCAGTTGATTTTTTTTGGGCCCATCGGTGGAGTTTATTTTAGGGGCCCATCCTACAAGTTTTGTAAATGACAGTATTCTGCATCTTGCTGTTTGCCTCTCTCTCTGGGGGTTTCCCTATTCCCCTGTGGGCCAGTCCGAGCCTGGTCTTTTAGAGAAATATAAAAAGAACATAATAACAAGTGCAACAGATTGCCCTGGTTCCCGCACTGCCCTGGTTCCCACAGCTCACAATAATCACAGATCACCGGATCCATTGCGTCTCTGCCCTCTCTTGTACTGGGGCAACGTGCGCATAGCACTTGTGGCATACTCGGAACCCTGGGGTGGCCCTTTATGATGGTTGTTGTCAAGCGGGTTAAACGGTGTTATGGCAAGGGGTAATAGGTGGCTAACTTCCCCAGGGGACTGAGTACCAAAATATTCTTCGTTTTGTCCCTAGTCAAGACACACAATCACTAGAACGACCAAGTGCCAGTGGGGTTTCGCGGAAAAACATCGGTAGTTACATTTATTTGCAGCAATACACTAGTTGAGCCCTGTGTCTCTGGAGTGCATCAAGGGACGACAATAATGTGAGTGCCAGTTAACAATGACTGACTTGAAGTATGATGTACTAGCGGGCACAGGCCTTTGTTAATGGATAACAACAGGTCTCTGAGTATGTGTCAACTATGGTAACTTTGAGATGCTAGGGAGTTAGTATTAATTTAGAAGATAACTGATTAAAGACTTATTCCTGAAGAGGGGATCTCTTACACCAAGGGCACAGGTTTTGAGAAAAGACTGGTGTTGAAGGACCTCTGATTCTTGAATACTCGGGTTTTGGACAGGACTGAAGCTACTTCCAGCACGCGTTGAGCATTTGAGAAGTGCCGGTGGATCTATGACTTGGGAAAGCAAGGAGAAGACTGAGGACCCTGGTGGAGAGACCCTCTCTATTCCCAGAACGGTCAGACAGAAGGTTTTCTGACTGGATTGCACCCTCCTGAGTAGCCATGGAGATACGGGTTGTGAAGTCACTTAGGGGCGGGGGGCTGGTAGGAGAATTCAAGGAAAGGTTTTGAGGTTAGGATTGGGGCACCTAGCAGGAAATGGGAACTGAGGTGAGCCAGGGCCCAGCACAGGCTAACCACACAACCTTGACTTGCCACCCGACGAGACCTCGAACACCTCCCGACTGGAGGAAGCAGTGACTAACCTAACTAACTGCCATAACGCCTCATGCATAACTGCCTCTGGCCTGCCCGTTGGCTGTTGGGATGGTCAGCAGAGGGGTCACATGTCAGTGAGCTATTGCATTCCATTTTGAACGACAGGTTATGCAGCCAATCAGCCAGACTACTACTTGTCTATACATTGGCAAATTCTATAACATGGAACCATAAACAGCACTGAGGCGGGGTGACCATAGTGCAATAATTCCTAGACTGCAATAGTATGATTTCTTTTCCTGCACTGAAACATCTGTGCAGAAATACAGCAAAATATGGAAAAAAAGAATTACTTCCTGTGCTGGGTCATACAATATTCCCCTCTCGGGAAAGAAAAGTCAGTCCCCCTCGGCGACGGTACATATAACAAACATGTACCTTAGTGCTAATAGGACATTAAAACACAAACACATGGGTTTAAAAACAATATAGTGAAATTTACACATGTTCTTTATAGATCACATATTTGATTAATGGGTAGTTGTCTTGGGATTTAGCAAGAGAGTTCTCCCCTGTGGGCCATATTAGATCACATCGTCCCCCATCACAAGCTTGTGGCAGGCACTAGGGATTTTAAATAAAGGCCAAATGTCACTTCAGTCCATCAGGCTCGGGTATAGTGACCCCATTAAGGTGCTTGGTCTGTGACAAGGTATGTGTGGCTTTTATAATACGTTACATTGGAATTAGTTATCTAACTAACTCAACTAAACATAAGGGCCCCCAATACAAATATACCAGCAGTAAATATATTCACAGCCGCTAAAATCATGTAAGTACGGTTAATCTCTTATATTTGAATACAGCTACACGCATTTCATACTCTCTGTAGCGTAACAGGTGGTGATTCCTTTGGGCTTGAGTGCGTCAGTTCTTTGGGGTGTGCCATGCTATCATTCACACAGATGATTGATCTGGAACAGATTGAGGGATCTAACATGCAGATGGCAGGAGGAAGGCTATGTGAGGAGCAGGCTTTTGAGGGTGATTCGGGATACCTAGGAATGTGGGGTAGTAGGGGGTGATGGGGGTTACTGGTAGTTTAGGGTGCGGGGGGATTTCTTGTTTTATGTGTCCTGTCTCCTTTTTGTCCTTGTGTTTGTCTGGTTGTAACTCCTCCTCAAGGTTGTTCCTCAAAGGAGCGGTTTATCTGGTCGGAGACACCTCACAGGTAATGGCTGGTATACTTGAAACAGGTGGAGTGTGAAGGTGATGTGAAAGCTGGGATCTTCTCTGGTACATAAATTTAAACTATTACGGTTTGTGTACAGTCTGACGGTGCCATACAAGGGATTCTTGACTTCTTTAACCATAATAAGGTTTCTGGGTTTGGTTCTTAGGCATGTAATCTGGTGGTATGGCGGATGGGTCACATAGGAAACAGGAATATGGTCACCCTCTTGAAAAAAGGGAGGTGATATTTCTTGAGCCCTAAAACCTTTGTCTTTTTCCACCTATTCTAGGTGACGCTGCGAGTGGACATTCGACAATTTGGTTTGTAATGAGACCTTCTTGTCTTCCTGCCGAGCGTCTGAATCGAAGTATCAGGGAAAATTTTTGAACCTCAGCCGCTCTTACTTTGGTAACCAGAATGGGGGGGGAAAGCGGTGTACCCATATCTGTAATTAGGCTCGAGCGTTTATCTGACACACGTAGGGGGGAACTTGTACCCCTAACAGCACACGGGGTTATTGTCCGGGAGTTGACCTCCTTGTCCGGTCCCACCCCTAGAAAAACTCCAAGTTAGACTGCCGGTGAATAGCCCCAGTCGAGTGGTCACATTGTGTACGGTGTTATTCGTCGTTCCTATACCATCTCATCTAGACAACTGTGGACATTTTGATTTTAGAGATAGATAGATGTTCTAAACATGATGTATATACACTTGGTTGATTCTTCTAGCTTAGGGTTCCTTGAGGGGTGGTCCATGCATTATGTTGTCGCCACGAAGCTTTTTTTACATTCCATGGTCACAGGTAATCAAACAGTTCTCTGGAAGAGCCTGGGATTCAAAGGCTGGACCCAAAGGTCTGTTTATCAAGGCACTATGGGCAGACCATAGTGCATGTAACGTTCTCCCTGCGTGTTCGTTGTGGGAGGTGTTACCAATGTACGTAGTATCGTTTGTGTTTGTGCTATGACCCTGGCAACAACTCAATACCTAACCCACTTGGAGCTAGCTGGTCGTCCATAGATACGCACACCACCACCTATAGGGCGTATGTTCATACTGTTCAGGGTATAGCTGACCAATTTCTTATACCCCTGGGGCGTCGTGGGATAATTGGTGGGGTGGGGCCGCCCCATCTGCAGTGTACGGCTTTGGGGGGGTGATACTTGGGGCCTAGTGCCGGAAAGTGAGTACACCGGAGGTGGTTTTGTTTGCAGGGAGGGGGACACTACACCTTCAACAGTTACTCAATGTTCCCGGTTTCTTGACGTTACAAATAGAATCTTGGTGGTGGTTTGCTCAATTAGGTCTTGTAGACAACGAAAATGGACGGTCCTCTGGTCATGATACGCGTCGGCGTACCGATCTTCTAGAATCCACGTGCTTGGGATAATGATCTCGGTGGCGTCTCTCGCATGAAACAGGATCAAGAGAGTTTCTCTAGATTAGGCCGCTTTTGATAAGAAAGAAGGTATTTTTCATTTGTACTCCACAGAGAGGTCCATAGTTCCAAAGTCATGGTTATGGGTTTCCTAGATCCCTCGCGGATTCTACCAAGTTGAGAAGGGTCGAGTGTAAGATTTCTTCCAAGTACTCTGGACTCTTCTTGGAAGTTTGCCATCGGGATAAGTCTTGATAGGGATCTGACTTGATTTGAGGCACTCTCTAATCATGGTATAGCGCGTGTGATATTGTTCTGCGTTAGCGAATTATGATGAAAAGGAGGCATTTAATAGTCCTTCACAGTCGCTTCCTCTGGTGGCTCCTCACCTTTAGGCTAGGCGGGATAACGACGTCACGGCTCACGTTTGTCCTTGCCACTTCGGTATTTGATCTCGAAGTTTTAAAAGCTGGCACCAGGTTGGATGCCAAAACGTGCTCCTAAGGCACAAAAGCCGTGCCAGGTTTAGAGGTGTCGTCAGCGGGTTGTTGTCAGTCTGTATACCTGCACGTGAAATAAACCGGTGTAGCCCCACCGTCGAGGTAATCTCCTAAACTTCTACGGTGACGGACAACAAACGACGTGCTAGTAGTTCTAGCACTTGAATGAGCATATTGTTGTGGTCATTCTTGTCGCTAACCTCAGGCTTCGGTGGCCGTAACAGGCCAAATAACCACTTTATCGGTATGTCTTGTTGAACTTGCGACAGGAATGCTCCTAGGCTAAGAAACTTGCCATCCGTGTATAGCAAGAAATGGTAATGGTTAGAATAGGGTAGGCAGATTTGAGGCGATTGCAAGCGGTTTTTAGGGTTTGGACGCTGTTTATTGACGGTCAGACCATATCTCACAAAAAGTCTTCGGTCATAGTGCTCTCGGGGAACAACACCGTAGTAGTTTCCGGTAAGTTGGTTTTTCCGCTACTTGTGCTAAGTGTGGTATGAAATCGGCGCCGGTTAATAGCCGGAAAATCAAGGAAAACTTCTTACTTCCTTATACTGTTTTAGGACGTGTCCCTATTTTCTCTGCTGAGACTTTCTCGGGGTCAGGCTGTATTCCTTCAGCACTCACGAAATTGTCCCCAAGTAGTTTATAATCGTGGCGGAGTAGGTGGACATTAGATAGTTTGTTCTGAGGACCAATGGTCTATCAGGACCTGGAAACACTTTCGGCCAATTGCTTGATGTGGTCTTTCGTAGAGGCTTTCCGGGAATAGACAATTCCCACATTGTCCTGATAGAGCAGGACACTTTGGAAGATTAACATGACCGTGAATCGTTCCCAATCAAGAGTGGAAAGGTCTGCCAGGGGAGTTACACAACCCTATTTGCAATAATGATTGTGAACTGTAGAGTCCATCACGGTGTGTAAATGCTGTCTTATCTATGTCACTCAGGGGGCCATTGGTTCTTGCCCAGTATCCACTCGTGAAGGTCTAGTGTCCGAAAAGTAGGCAGCGGGCGCCACAGTGCAGCGATTTTGTTCCTCGATATACCGTGGAAGTGGGTAGGCATCCCTTTGCGTGTGTGTGATGCCGTTTAATTTCCTGTATTCAACGCAAAAGCGTATGTTACCAATCCTTCTTTTTAACAGGACTATTGGAGGACGAGCCCATGGACATTATGGATTTCTTGTATCACCTTGGTGTCCTCATTTCCTTAATGAGTTTCTTCACCTGCTTATAGCTGGCACCAGGAGGAAATAGCGAGTGTTTCTCCAGGGAATGGGCAGGAATTATTCAGCCAAGTGTTTATCTTGTGCCTGAATGAGGTTGGGTTTTGACCACACATAATATCAAGTAGAATGTTTAACTGAACATATAAAAAAATGCTTCATGGTGTCTTCTTTAGCTAATTTGAGAACTCCATTGGACTTGCTCAGTCTAACAGGGGGTATTAGAATCTCCAAGCTGAGTTCCATTCCACCAGACGAGATGAGTGTTGTCGGAGTCTTTAAACAGGATGATCTAATAGACCTCTGGTATGCGATAGTTACTATTCATCAACTCAAGACATCCTACGGATCAAAAGCTAGGTAGAGCTTCGCGACAGTGCGATAAACTTGTGAAGATCGCTGGGGGAAGTCACTGTGGTTTACAAGGCGTTAGGGAACCTGACCATTCGGATGGTTTCGATGCTCCTAGCTGTTTTGGACAAAGAGGTACATGCCATCCAATTCGATGGAGTTCAGAAGAGCTTCGTAGTCGGCTTTGTCTTGTCCTGGACGTAACCTCGGGCACCAGATAAGGTTTCACTGTAGGTGGTTAAAACAAATTGAAACGAGCGTCCTACTGGCCTGCAGTGAGGACACAGGCAACAAATCTCTCCACAATCAATAACAAATCTCTGTTGAGCTACGAGCGCTTTGATAGTTTTCTGCTTACTGTTTGACTATAGTGGGAGGAAGAATGGGTCAAGGAACCAGGAAGGTAAAGCATTGTAAAACTTCCACGTAAATAAATGACGAATGATATCATACCTAAAACTCACCTGTTCGTGATTTCTCCCTGTCCTCCTGTAAATATACAACACCTGTCTATGCAAGTCACAGGTTCACCAATGCCGTAACGGAATAGGCTCCCAACGTAGCCTACGTTTTCGAATGGGTTGGCAGATTACCTTGCAATAACAATTTTCAAAAAAAATTTTCTCAAAAATGGTCGGGATGCACGGTAGTAACTTGAGAGCCTGTATCCCACCAAGGGCTTCAAGAGGTTACCTTTGTCTATCAGATGTGTTACATTGCGGACATGGCGAGAGGATACTTGAGAACCATTGTGGTTTCCTCGGGGCCTGGGGTTCTAACTCCCGAGTGACGCGGTCCTTGGACTCAGGGGTTCTAGCCCGTTTAACTGGAAGCATCGTAATGCGGGCGGCCACAGGAGAGGTTGGATGTCTATGACGTCTACAGTAGCTACTAGTAAGGTCTTTCTCATGAAGCAATCATTTGAGGCGGGGGCTCTTATCAGGGTTGGGCACGAGTCATGCACTCAGGCCCTTGGAGTTACAGTTCTGCTTACACCAGATGACTCATGTGAGGATGGACGTAATAGTTGCCTTTTAACTCTTTTTAGGAACTTGGCAGAGTGAGTCAAAAACTTGGGCTAAGGGTATCAGGTAGTATGACAGTAGTTCCCTGTTAGCAGGTGTAGTCGGTCTGTGCTGCTTGGACAGCTTGTACGGCACAGAGGCAACGGTTGATGTGCTCGCAACAACATTACAACATGGGTAATATGATATACTAGGTGCCACTCTAGCTGCAATACTTGAGATTCAACCAAGCCAGCTGGTCTGGGGAATATGAATGAAGGAATGATTGCTGGTACAAGAAGTAGGTCGTCCCCCGATTTCTCGCCAATGTAGGAGCTTATGGAAAATCTAGAAATGAATATGGGATGCTGTGCGGATAACATGCGTAGTTGACATTATGTGCCAATTCCTTAGTCCAATCCTATTCAAATGAACGAGATCAGTTATTATGCTCCTCCACAGCTGATGGATAAAGTGTCATACTTGTTGTAGGGCAATCTCGAGGCGGATTTGAAGTGACTAAAGCATATTCCCTGAGACTCTCAACTGATTTCTGTCGTCTTCGTTGTATGAAACTTAAGGCGGAATTCGGTTGGTGACATGTACTCACATTATTTTCTCAGGCGATCAAGGATTTGTTTCGCTCAGTGGTTTTCTCTGTAGCTGGCCATGAAAGAACTTCCTCTACTGTGAACCCCTTCGATGTTGGGCCCAAGAAGTCAGCTGTACTGTGAGCAGGGGAAAGCGAGACATCGTATCCGAGCGCCTGCGTGTAATCTTCTCCCTGAAGTCAGCGAGTGTGTGTGGTTTTCTCCCCTATTGCTTGGGGGTAGAATAGAAGATCCAAATAAAAGAATGGTATTACTCCTATAGCAACATGTTGTGCCCAAAGGAACGTTGTTCAATAGCAACAGTTGGTGGTGCGAGCAACCATTAGCAGATGATGTAGAAGGTCTTCCTAGCGAACAGCAGAGGTCATGGGTACTTGCTGTAGGGACATTGTGAATGAATTGGGATTTGTTATGTACTCCCAGAACCGAGAAAGAAAAAAAAAAAATTGGTGCCGGTCACTTTAAAAAAAATATGTCTCTGTGCAATATAGAGCTGCTAGGCAGGGTTTTACCCCGGCCTGGCACGGCGGGGTGCCTGGGTACTTGTAGCTGCAACAGCTATATCCTGTTCGTGACGCCACTTTTTCTTTCCTTGGCATACTCGGTACCTGGGGTTGGCACCTTTAAGATGGTTGTTGTACAAACGGGGGTAATCAACCGGGTATTGGCACACCGAGGGTAATATGGTGGCTAACTTGTCCACAGGGAACCAGTCGTACACAAAAATATTTTCGTCAGTGTCCATAGTCATGACTCTATCTAATTGACGACCAATGCCAAGGGATTCGGAAAACAAAGACAGGTAAGTTACATTTATTTGCAGCCAATAACTAGTTGAGCCTCTTGGCTATGGACTGCAAATCACAGGAATTCAATAACTGTGATGCAGGAACAATGACTTTACTTGAGTATGATGTGTCAATTTGCGTCAGCTTTGATAATTGTTACAACAGTTCTTATGGGTATGTGTAAGTCTTGGTAACTTGAGATGCTTGGGAGTAGTATTACACTTGTTAGGAAAGATAAATGATTACAGACCATATCACTGATGAGGGGTTCTTACACCAAAAGGGGCACAGGTTTAATTGAGAAAAAGGACCCTGGTCTTGAAAGGACACTCTGATTCTTGTATATCGGAATTTGGAAGACTGATGCTACATTCCGCACGCGTTGCCGCCCCGTACACATGAGAGAACCGTGCATGGAGATTCTACTGACTTTGAAACGCCCAGCGCGCTGAAGGACTCAATGATCCACGGCTGGTGGGAGGACCCTCTTTTCCAAGACGGTCGTGACAGAAGGTTTTCGACCTGGAATTGCACCCTTCCTGACGTAGCCACTGGAGATCACTGTGTGAGTACCTTAGGTGTATGTCAGAGTGAATTAAGGACAGGTTTGACCGGTTGGCTAAGGGGCCCCTAGCAGAAATGGCCCTGAGCGTTGAGCCAGGGAAGCAACACACACCTTGAATTGGGAGAAATCGCTCAACTCCAGATGGAGAAGCACCGAGAATAACTAACTAACTGCCTAACTGCTAATCTATGCATCTGGCAGCCATTGGTGTTGGCATGGTCTCAGCCAGAAGGCCGGTTCACATGTCAGAGAGCTATTGGCATCATTCCACTATGAACGACAGGTTACTGCAGCCAATCAGAACCAGACTATATTGTCTATACCATTGCGCATATGTTATAAAAGGAACCAAACAGCAAAAGCCGTTACCCTAGGAGAATTATTTAGACTGCAAATATTTTGGATTTCTTTTCTTGATCTGAAACATATGTGACCAGAAATAAAGCAAAAAAATCGAACAATATAAAAATCTTCAGTTGCTGGCGTCACTAAACCTGTTCCCATAGGGCCGCACACAGTAGTCTTCTCTGTAAGAGGTAATTGGCTAATTGTTGGGCACTGACCCTATATCTTGCCACCTCCTCAGTCACTTGCTGCCAGATCATTGGTGTTATTACAGCTGGTATTTGAGAGAGTGAAGTTGCATTATCCCGTGTTCCAGACATCCTTTCCTAACCACGTTGCCTGCTGCCTTCCCTGACCTTCCTGCCTTTCCCTAATTATGCCTCTGTCTATTGATACTGTATCACGCTGCACACCGGCCACCACTGCAAGCAAGTCACGTCAGTAGTAGCAACATGGTGGTTTCCCACCGCAGCAAGTCCCAACCTAATCTTTACGGTGAGCTAATGGTTGAAAATAAAGGGGGTTGCTTCTATTGACCTCACTAATCACTGACGTTGGATATGTTATCCTCTCGCTTGCGGTAGGCCTTGAGAACTCCCAAATCCTGTTGTGACAGTAGTATGGCTCGTTCTACCATGGCTTTTACTAGGTGACGCAATTACATTTACAAATATCGTAAAAGGGGTGGGTAATTCACTTTTTGTGAGATACTGTGTACAGAGTAAGCACCGGGGTATACTGAAGAAAATTTATTGTATTTTATATAGTGGCAGCACAACTCCATTATGAATGACATTTTTCCAGTACAATACAGATACAGTCATGTGAAAAAAGAGGATAGTAAATGTAAAGGTGGAAATATCAGTAATTGAGATTAAGAACTTGATCAAAAATGTGAAGCACAATGATGTAAAAAATATGGTTTTAACAAATAAAAATCTACTGAAGATGAATGATCGAAAGGGGTGGAAAGTGACCAGGTTGCATGTATTAAACAATCAGTGAGAGCTTGAACTGATTTCTGTGGACAAATCTTCCATCTTTCCTGTGTACCAGTTTTGAAATCTATACTCTTCTTTATTTTATCTATGTCCAGGAATCATGCTGCACATTGCTTGGAGAATGCACTGCTACTTGTGTATTATAGCTATTTTAGAAAAAGTTACTTGTTTCGAATACTGCCGCAGATTTCTGATATATCTGTTTTATGTTTCCCTAGACAATTTGATAATATAATTAGTTGGTCTCTTTTTGTTCTATAATAAAAACACATTCCATTATTATTAATTTTAACCTATCTTTGAAGGAGGAGGCAAATTTTAGGAGTAGGTTTGACTTTAAATTAACAAAGAATGGCCATATACCGGGGGATTACTACAGCAGAGTTCTTACTGGATTTTATTCAGCATGATATGAAACCATTACCAGCAAGTTTATATGTAGTAGAACCTAATCAGATATATAAATTTAAACTTTGTGGATAGCAAGAATTAAGTTGGTTAATATGCTATTGCTTCCTAAGATTTTGGACATTTGGCATTGATATCCATTCTCACTCTGAAAAGGTTTAAAGAACTACAATATTTATTTGTTGGCTATTTCTGGGCAAACTAAAGGCACAGAGAAAATTAGAAAGCCATTAGATTTAGGAGTTATGGGGGCCTCAAATGTTCAGCTACCATATATTTCAGAGCTACACTTTTGGAAACGCTTAAACAGTGGAATGAAGTTAATACAGACTTTTTTTATTAATAGTCAAAGGACTTGAGTAAAGCAATTAAATAATATAAATGCAAAGACAGATAGAAAACAGGTTTTTAATTGAACAGAAATTTTCAAATGATGTTGTTTGCTGTACAATTCCATCTTAGACTGTTACCCAAATTTGGCTTGACTGTTAACTACCATGTTTATGTAAAGATATAGCTGATAAATATGAAAAACATAGACAGTGTAAGCCAATGGCTATGATTACTATCGTTAAAGATACAGTATCTAGTGATTCCTAAAAACCACTGACATCTAGCACTATGTTGTCCTGACCCCTTTTCGAGAACTTTATTTGGGTGATTCGTGGACAACGACTCTAGGACAAGTTTTCTGATTTCATTGATGCCAACAAAACGGGATCTTTCGCGGGCTCGTAGGATGTAAAGATTATTTCTGAAACCCAACTGCTCTAAGCTATTCATTAAAGAATTAGTGTAAGTCGTCTCTGGACTTGCCATACCACCCCAAAGTCCGTTGCGCAAGCTTGATACGCTATGTGCTGTCCCTTGCCATTTTTACAAAGCCAACACAAATGTTTGAGGATACACATTTACTGTATCTGTTCTCAGATGTCTATCCTAGAAAAGACAAAAGTATCATGTATTCCTTGTGCTGGGAGAGGAGGAATATTTTTCTTTGCCAACATTTTCAGCCAAATGTATTAAAAAAATTATATATCAATAAAACTTTTATCAGAAATGTATTCTTTTCTTGGTTGATGCTTGTGACTTAGTAGGTCTATCTACTCAGAACCAAATATTTCAATCCTTACTACAGATGAATTTCAGGTAGCTGCGAGTTAGGATGCCTCATTTATCAAAACTGTCTAATACTAAGACTGTCTTTGTTGCCCACAGCAACCAAATAGAGCTCAGCTTTCATTTTTTGGATAGATGTAAGCTTAGCTCTGACTGGTTGCAATGGACAACAAAGAAAGTTTTACAGTTTTGATAAATGAGGCTAATTTTTAAAGAATATTTGAAGATTTTTTTTTTCTTAATGTTTCATGTCACTATCAGTGTTTTAAAAAAATTCCCAAAATCCTGTAGTTTTCCCACTGCCCTTTAAGCCTAATTATAGGCTGACAACTTCTGTGCTGTATGGATTACTTTTCAGCAGACTCTCCATTATCACCTCAGGCAAGATTACAATGAAAGGTGACACCAATGTATATATAGGATTGAGAAAGGCTCTTGCATGAGCTGAAACCTTGCACGGGTGAATAAAGAATCACTTTGATCTGTTTAAAAAATGCTGCCTGAATTTCTTCATTTTTGTTGGATGCAGACTGTCTGGTAAGCAATGCATCCATATTTCATGTATCTACTGCTGCTGGTCTCTATAGTATCAATATAAAGATAACACATTTTTCACCATTTACAATATGAGATAGTCACAGGTCACCCAATCCCCTTCCCTGCACTCATATTTCTCAGGTCACAAAACATGCCTAGAAAGTCAATGGGTCAGATCCTGTTCACAGGCTTCTATTTCCATGTAACTACAGTAAAGCATATCTCTAAAAGCAACAAATAATTAAACAATCTACAATCAGAAAATTAAAAAGCTAAAAAGAAAAGAATGTGTATCAGTATCTAGTTTTGATTTGTAAAAAATATTGGTGATATATTTCCTTTAAGATAAATGTAGCATGTGTAAATATTTATCTTGCCATTACACTGCATTGTGCTGGCTTCTCATACATCCTAAGTACCAGTATCTAAAAACTTCACGGAACTAATTAAAGAATTTCAAGGTATCAGGGTAATCTTCAATTTCCGGTGTTGAGAAAAGAGAACCTCAAACTCCAGAAAGTACATGACTTCACTTCCAGACTCCTACATGTGCACCTTGAGCTCTGTTTCTAGCAGACTTCAAATGATGCAACATTATGAAAAGCTACACTTCACCACCATTACTAATGTCTATGTTGTATGGTAATGGAGTAGAAGCTGCAATTAATTAAGAAAATCCAGACATAGTGTTCTTTCACACGTGTTTTTGACGCGTTTTTTGGTGCGTAGTTTTATAGAAATACACAGCAATTTAAAAAAATGCACCAAAAAACGACTATCAAACGGCAGCCACACAGCTAAATAATAGACTATGTTCATATATCACAGGTTGATAGCGTTTGGAGTCTTTTCCCTGTTTTGCGTTCTAGAACCACTAGTTCTGTATTTTATAAAAACTCTTTCTTGGACTCTGGCTTGCGCCCAATACACAAATCCTTTTTTTAACCATCCTGAAGCTTGTTTATTAGTGTACTTTTGGTCATTGCCTTATAGCTTATATCTCTTCAGCTTCAGCTGGATAGCGACCTATACATTCTCATGTGATATATTTTTAATATACCTATGCATTTATTGTTCCCCTAATCATCACAAGTCCCAGAGGAACCAAAGCAACCTTAAACCATGATACTCCCTCCACCATGCTTCACAGTTGGGATGAGGCATTGGTGTCAGAGTATAGTGTTCGTTTTCCTACACATCATAGTGTTGTGCATTGGTGCTTTTGAACACCATCTACACTTTGTCCACAATGCTTCTGAGGACATGTTATGTAGACAGATGAGACAAAAGGGGAAATTTTTGTTAGTACAAATGCCCTGGGCTATGTTTGGAGGAAAAAGAACACTGCACCAGAATCTCAGCCTAGAAAAGAACCCCGCACTAGACGAATATGCCATAAATTAGATAGATGCAGTTCTCACTTTTGGGACCTATTAAAAGAACAATGGTCGGGCAACTCTCTTTAATTGTTTTTGTGCAGCACAGTCCTCAAGGAGTTTAACTGCTAATTTTCAGTTCCACTATATGGTATGCTTGCCCTTTTTGATAAGACCAGCTCACTACTCAACTAAAGACTACCACTTACCTGCAAACCCCTGACTAGAAAGGGTTTGTCCGGTTCCTTTAAATTAAATGGGAAGCTGCTAGTGGCCCAGTAAAAAAAGGTATACCCAACTTCACCCATTGCTCCGTTCCAGCGCTGGGACTCCCTGGTTTTCTGTTTATCCTCTTCTTCCGAACGGGGTTATTTCCACTACAACCACTGAATGGCTGCAGCGGTCACGTTTCACCTCCCTTACATCACTATTCAGAAGTGAACAGCTCTGAATGGAGATATAAGCAGAGGCCAGGGCTGTTCCTAGGCTAAATTGCACTCAGGACGAGGTGAAGAAATTTGGCCCCCACCCCCCCTCCCTCCGTAAAATAATGCGCCACAATGCAACACAGTGCTTCATCAGATAACTGCCCACTGTAGCCATGTAATACCCACCTGTAACCAGACAGTAGCCCCAATAGCCACGATAGTTCCCTCTGCAGCCATGATAGCTGCCCACTGTAGCCATGTAATACCCACCTGTAACCAGATAGTAGCCACAGCAGCCATGATAGTTGCCCCTGTAGTCAGTTTCCCCTGTAGCCATGATAGTTTCCCTTGTAGCCAGTGTCCCCCTTGCAGCCAGTGTCCCCCTGTAGCCAGTGTCCCCCCTGTAGCCAGTGTCCCCCTTGTAGCCAGTGTCCCCCCTGTAGCCAGTTGCCCCCTGTAGCCAGTTGCCCCCTGTAGCCAGTGTCCCCATTGTAGCCAGTGTCCCCTGTAGCCAGTGTCCCCCTTGTAGCCAGTGTCCCCCATGTAGCCAGTGTCACCTCTGTAGCCAGTGTCCCCCCTGTAGCCAGTGTCCCCCATGTAGCCAGTGTCCCCCTGTAGCAGTGTCCCCTGTAGCCAGTGCCCCCCCCCTTATAGCCAGTGTCCCCTGTAGCCAGTGCCCCTAGCCAGTGTCCCGTGGCGTGTCCCATTGTAGCCGTGTCCCCCTTGTACCCGTGTCCCCCCTTTTAGCCAATGTCCCTGTAGCCAATGTCCCCCCCTTGTAGCCAGTGTCCCACCTGTAGTAAAA